>JAQIVE010004238.1:0-14930 GCA_034698285.1 Sminthurinus bimaculatus | reverse complement strand
GCGTCTGGATATTCGCAGTGGTTGATGAGATATGAATTTTTAAAAACTGTCCTGTTTAATGCTGAACACCCTGTACAATGTTTCGTGTGTTGACTCATTTTTTTGTTTTGTTTGCAGAAACCGACAGAAAAGGCAGTCTGATCAGAGATTGGCCGAGCTCGAAACATTACTAGCGCTGCAGAAGTAAGTATACATAGCAAACCATTTTTTGCCTTACTTTCAATTAATTTCACATGAATAAACAAATCCGATACACATGTACATTGTACATGGGCGAAGTGTGATGTCTGGTCATCTGATGTAATTATGATAATGTAATGTCTGATCAGTGATCACACACTGATGTTGCAATAATTGTTTTGTATTATATTATAATGTACCTAATATAATTTTTTTGTCCAGGTACAACGGTCACAGAGTACGAGGCTGGCCAGGTCACAACGACTTGTCTCCTGGTTTTGGATTAATTGACTTTGACAAAATGTAAGTATTCAGCATTAATTTTAACTGCCTGTGCCGTCGCCCACTATATTTTCCACAGAAATGATTCCAATTCTCGATTCACGTGTATCAAATTTTAGGAAAATATGACAAAAAATGTTCAGTTTTCATCAAGTAGCTTTATTCAACACATTACATAGTGCATACTTAATTTTATACGTAATTCGAAAAGATACACTTCTCGGGGGAGTAAAACTTTTTAATGACTTTGCTACATATAAGTATTTGTCTATTGCCTAGTCATCGATATTTATTTATAACTTATAACCGTAGAAATGGTAAGACAAACTAATCTATTCATATTCTTCAGGGGGTTCCAGAAACTAGAACCAGAAATTGTGTTTTGCCTTATGCTCCAGTTCTCACTCAGCTCATCGTCTGGTTAATTATTAACTTGCCCAAGAATAAAGGTTAAACTGGAGGCTTCTCATTTTCTACATCCATGTTAAGAGACAGGACTTAAAAATAGATGCAGCCTACCTTTTTATCCATAGTAGGTTTTCTACATACATAGTTGTCATTTAAGTTTTGAATCTATGCAAGTTTATGTAACTTTAACTTTAGTAAGTACCTAGTCAACTGTAGTTTACACAGTAAATGTGTTGAAGTTGTGAACAGAGAATTTTCCTTAATGCAGAATGCATACATACGTCTCAGTGTTTGGCCTCAAGCAATCGAGTTTCCAAAGGGTGTGAGAATTAAAGTTTTAGCTGATGATTGCCGACTCCATACATACAGAATACAGAGGCCATGCAATGTTCCAGTGTACGAAAAGAAAGTGATGGGCCGGGTTGAAAGACAGGCGGACCGACAGGCAAGCAGTGAAGGGAGAAATTGAAGTTTAATAATTGACGTGAAATATACAAGTTCCGATTGCTAAATGTAACTACACAGTTAGATTTTGTGGCCAATTCGTTTCCCAAAACTACGTTGTTGGTTTAGATTTGTTGGGTTTGGTTTGGTTTGGTGGCGTAATGGTCACTGTATATATGTATAAGCTTGCATTTTGGTGTCGGTCACGTCATGAATAATGAAGCAAGGGAAGAAATAGTTACATGGTAAAAAGCACTTGAAAATTGCAACCAAAAGGAAAAAAGAAGCAACTCTCGCCTCATTTTTATTCGTGAGGTTAACGATAAGACTTTTCTCCGATTGAAATCTAACCTGACTTGAAATAGATGTTTATGTCTTGTTGTCTCTAAATAAAGAAAAAAAGCATTAGTTCCTCCACCATGTAAGTATATCGTGGAGAAAATAGAATTGCATGAGTAGGCCCCATCAATTAAGCGATTTAGAAGCTGTGTACGATAAATTGACCCTAAAGAAAGCGGAGAACATTTTTCTTTCAAGACGAATTCCCTAGCACTGTTTTGATTTTGTCCTTCTGGAAAATTAAAAAAAATTACTGGAAGAGAAATGCCGAAATCAGATTGCATCACGGTATTTTTTATTGACAGTATACAACATTAATGTTATTGCGTTGTTTCTGTTTTTTAGTGGGAGGAGGAAGAAGTCAACCAGATTCTCACCTGGTTACGAGGGCAAAGACAAAATGTGGAGTTCCTGGATTTTAAAGGGCTCTAGACCTTCCCAAAATCTACCAAACTACGAGAGCGAGTCACAAGTTGACCAAAAGTAAAAGGACAGCGTGCTTCTCTCCCTCACACACACACACACTCAAATTCAAATGCAAATGCAAACACAAAGTCAAAGTTATGTATACCCTGTTGAAGCAGAAGCAGCAGAGAAGCAGCAGAAAAAGCAAGCAGTCCAGCCGTCGACAAGGTAACATGAATAATGAATACATACTTACTTGTCTCTTGTCTAATTTGTAATTAAATGACGCACAAAACATATCGAGTGGGTATCTCCCTCTTCACTCTCCGCAGACTAGAGAAGTGGCAGAGTACATATCGTATGTACATGTATATGAGAAACTAGAGCGTTAGTCGATGGGACTTCATGTGCGGTTTTCCTACCCATTTGTATAACACAATCGACGATTTTCTAACCCATGTATTGTATCCCAACTGTAAGTATACATATTATAATATACATATTATACACAGAAAGATCCATTCAATCCATCCTGTGTCTTTTGTATAATATAGACAATGTTTATTGCATCCCATATAATATAACAATATAATCCCTTATAAGTAAGAGTAAAGGTAAAAGACATATGGAGTACATGTGTAGAATGTAGAATGTGGAATCTACAATTCACACACATGTTGTGAAATTACTACTCCCCCACACTCTCAACCACGAAAGTTTCTCCATTTCGTCTTGTCTCACACTGTACATCTGTATGTATTATGTATCTATATTTTACGTCGCATTATCTTTCCAAGTCTCTCTGCTAGTGTCTTGTTCTTGTCGTTGACTACGCAATGAGAAAGAGAAAGTCAGTAAGTAGTTAAGTAAGTAAGAGGAATATTCCGCATATTTAGCACAAATCCGATTTGGATTCAGATTCAAATTCAGATTCTCCGTCGCCTTTTCTCATTTTCATGTGTATAATGTATAATATGCATGGATGTATTGTGCATAATGTATAATTTTGAACTTATTTGGCCTGCTCAGTTTTCAGTTCACACCCCGTTTCAGGTCCAAACTTTTTTCGTTTAACTTGAAGGTACTAAGCTTAAAGGGATTTTTGGCCCAGATGAGTTTTTACTTTTACCCCTTATCTAATATACTTATAGTATATTACGTAACTTGGTGAGGAGTTTTTTTTCTTTTTTCTTTTAATTAAAAATCCATCTTCCTATTTTTCCTAGTTATCCATGGATTTTGTTCTATTTTTTGGATAGATTATACATGGATTATGGCTTTAATTAGCAGCGAAAGGTGTAACTTTTTAGTATTCTCAGAAAGTAAAATGAAATGACACAAGTAGGGTAAGATTGGAAACCGGACAAAGGGCAACAACCCTTTTTGAGAAAATTTCACTAAATTTTTGAAATGAAAATATATATTGTTTTATGAGAAGATCGATCTTTTGAAGAATGTTGCGAATCAAAGCTGGACGATAAAAGTGTAGTGAATGACTCAATAACATAATGAATGAAGAGTAGAAGAACATCAATCGCTGAAATGACTTTGTACCGTACGACACGGCGAGAAATGGAAATTGAGCATTTATATAAAATATCTAATATCAAATTACGCCTTTACCTCAACTTACCTACATGAGTTGAGTTGCCCGTTTTGTGCACGAGTTTATGAGGCTGACGAGACCTCGGAAGTCGTATCATTTCATGCACAATATAAAACTGGTTCCATATCCAAAGGATCGTGATCATAAAGGATAAAAATGGAGAATGAGGGGGAGAGTGAGAGTTTTCTTCCTTCATCATTCCATTCAAATGTAGGTGGGTATCCATGCACAATAATAATAGTATTGCTATTAATTTAGTCAAGCGTAGCCAATACAACACAATGCACAAAGGCTGAGATTGAAATAAGTCGTAAATAGTTTTCATAATCATAACTTACACGATAAACATGACTTTGTCCGGTGAATTCCAGTGTTTCTATATCTATTACAGTACAATATACAGCGATACTGCATCGTTCTGCGTATTTCCATAAATACCGTTCATTTAATTAAATACATTATTAGATATTATTACATTGGCCTTGCGTATTTTGTCTCCATTTGTGCTCTTTTACATGATGAACCTATGTATATGCATAAGTGGGTATAACTATGGTCATGACATTTGACAAAAGGCGGAAATCCTCATTCCTCATACATACAAAAATACCTACGTACATTGTACAAAGACGCCATGTTAAGCTGCCAGCCGCATTATCATTACTATTTAATGGAGAAGAGTTTCTCAAATAAAGAGTCAAAACCCCAGTCCAGTATTTATGCATTATGCATAGGTGTATCATGACTCGCCTTTTGATTCGTAGAAACAAATCGGATTTCCATTTTCCAGCTCGTTGTCATAAATAATGCACTTTTAAATTTCGATTCCTTGTCCTTCGTCACAAAATTGACTTAAAGGTCTGGGGGACGGGACGGGGAAAAGCTCTTTGTGGTATACCTACACAACATAAATAAAACAAATCGGAAATTTCTTTCCCCTTGTTTATTTTTTGAATTGTAAAAGTCAAAGCTGTTCTTCTCACTCCTTGTCTCGCCTTGAGTTCAAGTCTTAGATGAATGTTGACAATTTTTGCATATTTAAATACAGCTTTTGTGTGAAATTCCCCGCTGAGTAATTATCCACCGAATATCCACCCACGCAGTGAGGCTCAAGTTCTGATTTTAAGTTTCAAGTCGTACTAAAATCAAACCACGGTTTTCGTGTTCCCGGCGGTTTGAACTTAAAGCGAGTAAATTCATTAAATTATAAGTAGATATTGGTTAAGTTTTGTGTGAGCGACCACTAAACAATGTAAAGGGTTGGAATTACGTCACCTCAAACTGAAGCAATTTAAAGCAATTGTCGAAATTGCGACAATATTTCCATTTAATTATTTATGTATGTATGCATGGAGCATGTAGCAGATCGACCAGACTCGAGCCTTTCAAAGTCATAAATCACAGTTGGATTGTGGTTGACCAATTACTGCGATTTCTGAATGATTTTCTTTCACCTTTTCTGTGTAGTACAGTACAAAATTGTTGTGTTTTGTAGTTCTGTATGTGTATTTATTGTATATTTTCCATATTCTCTGGGAAATCCACCATCCATTTTTGGCAGTAATTATATTAATAGTTGAATATTGAAAACACGTGTTTAGTATGACGCTCTTGTGTGATCTACTTTTGAAAATTACCTACTTTGTGTTTAATTTTGAACTTTTGTGTGTGGGATTGAAGCCGACAGTATGTGTATACTTATAAATAAATACATTGGAAAATTTTGAATGTTTGTTTATGTTTAGCAACTGAAAAAATCATTAACCTGTTATGGTACTTCTTTGTACAATAATTTGTGATGAAAAAACTTACTGAGGAGAGTTTGGAAAAACACTGTAGATACTTAAATGTGTGTATCTACTTCATGAAAACTATAATTACATTAACCGACATATTAAATTGTTATGTTTATTCAATAGCAGCAAACTTTTAAATAAGTATGAGCGAAATAAGTAAGTGGAAAGGATGATTCAGATCTTGGTGCAATTTAAACTCCAATTTTTGCAGGTTTCGTTGTGCATATTATTAAGACTCTTGACTCTCGCTCGTTTGCACTTTGAACACAAGTTACGCAGTTTCAACTTTCAACACAGAACACAGGCTTTCGTACAGCAAGTTGAACCATGCTGATAATCATGATAATAATATCTGTAGTACCAGACTCAAAATAGTCAAAGTTTCTTAACGTCTAACATCTATTCTTAATTTATTCAGAACAAATATTCACAAGGCATAATTGCATCACATCAAGGATGCTGATGTAATGTCTTTCATTATTCAAGATTCACCACAGAGCAATCAAGCAAATTACGCTCTTTCGAGAGTCTCGAGTCAACAACAGTTTAAAGTTACTTTCGCACTTCTTGTTACATACATAGATTCAAGCATGCACGTTGCCATCTTTCATCTTTCCCTTATTCATATAAAATATGTATTTGTATTGACAATCAGAAAATCCCAACAGGGTCACACAGTCAGAATTTGAGATGCCATCTGAAATATCAGGTTACCCATATATACCTACGCTTCAAATACAGACTGTTAGTCATACCATCAAAAACACTGTGTAACCTGGATTTATGTATAATGTATACGGCATTCTGTATCGTTATACTGTACAGTGCCAGTGTGCAAATTGTAATTTTGAGAACACAATTTAAATGAATGTCTCCAATCTATATTCAGTGAAAAATGAAAGCGAGTTGGTTTTGTTTTCCATATTCCTTAAAAAAGAAAAAGTATTGCTAAGATATGAAAACCTGGTGAGTTTTAAGAGCAACTTACATAATAATGTCGTCAAGTAAAACAAAAAGTAATATAAGCATACTTGTATTGATTTGGATAAAAAATTCCGTAATAATTCAGTAAACGGGTTTCCTATATAAGTTGCCTGTAAACATCGAAGCCACAGAGACAACGAACAGAAAACATTATTTCTCACATACGTGGTTGATTGTAAATTTGTTCTATAGTTTCTGTTATAGCACGTGGGGAAAGATTTGAAATCTTTTCTAGATGCAGAAAAATCACAGGTATCAGAATTCTCAGAGAAAGTTAATGTATTGTACATTGTACATAGAATACTTTCGTTGTGAAATAGAATGGAATTCGTCCTTTTTCTTTCTCTATAAGATTTGGTCCACACCAGTGACTTTGGTATTTTTATTTGTATATGTTGCTGATGTTTAGTACAGCATATCTCTGCATTACGTAGGCAATTAAAGAAAGAGCTGGGGAAAGAGAAAAGTTGATTCTGCTTCTGGTTGTAATTGTAAATAAGATATACATAGACAAGTTCATTCATTCATACACACAAGATTTACTTTTCCTAGTTTTCCTACTCCTCCACATTCCCTTTGTCCTCGTTCTCATCATCATCATCATCATCATTTTTCTCATAATATTTCTTATCCGTGGATTTGTTCTCATCCTACGTCGAATTGGTTCTCCTCTGTTCTATATGAGTATAAAAATTCTTGAATTCCGCAGCAATATCTTGGTTTGACTTGAGTCTTGAGTTCGACTTGGACTGAAAAGGTAGTCGAGAGAAAGCGAGAGGGAGAGGTGGCGATGGTTTCTGCTCCTATATGGCTTGTTGCAGAATTGTGTATCATGTTATTTGGGGATTTTTTATTTCTCTGAATCTCCCTCAACCTCCTCCATTCTTCCTGGAATTAATATTGTATACTTATTTTTTGGGAGCAAAACTATTTTTCTGTTTCCTCATCATTTCCTCTTTCTTACACATATGTACACATATTATATAAACCCCAATTTATAATGCTCTAATAAGACTCGATATGTTTTGTGCTTTGATACATATTATGTATTATGTATTACACATCGTATAAGATGTTGTGTGCTAAGTATTCTTGATTCGTGTTCTCATATATTCTTTCATTGTTTGAATTCCCTACAGATTGAGAGTCGGCGATGTTTTTTTCTCCCATTCGCAAGTTGTTTTCTCTTTTTTGGTTTGGTTTGGTTGACCAGCCGTCCGTCTCACGAACACACACACACCAGCACACCTACAAGAAAAAAGACAAAGAAGAAAGGAAGGCTGGAGGAAAATCTCGGATCTCAGTACATAGATGTTCTCTCATCTTCAACCCTCCTCCTCACTGGATACTTCTTTAATGGATGGCTGGCTGGCCGGTTGGTCGGTGCTATAAAATTATAGTTTCTTCTACATGTGAAGACTTGAGTTGTTATATTTTTTTCCTGGCACAACACAACAATACAGTCAATGAGAATGAAAAGAGTTTTGTACCTGATGAAATGAAACGACAACGTACATGCACCAGACAGACAGACAGTCGCACAACTAAATACAATATAAAAAACATCTGCAACAAAAGCAGCAGCAGCAGCAAGAATCAACAACACAACATGTCATACATCATACACCCAGCTAAAACTATGCGGAATGAGCTGAAGAATTTTAAAACTCCCCTAAAGTGTATGTATTAATGTATGTATATTTGAAACTGCGAAGAAAAGAATATTATGTTGTTTTTGCTACTTAATCCTTTGTTTGCTTAAATACTATTCCCACACTCCTATCTCATACAAAGTATTGAGGTCATATTTTTTCGTCACAATTTCTCAATATCAATATTATAGATAAAACAAAAAAAGATGTGGCAAACGTATGTACAAGTGTATTGGTAAAGGGATTAAGGATTAATATTACATATTATATATTAATAATGACGATAATAATAATGTAGAATATATGGAATACTGCGGATAATGCGTTTACATTAGACATATTATTTAAGTAAACATGAGAAATGAGAATAACATTTGCTCTCTAGTCCTCTCTCCACAAAATCCAAATGTGTGTAATTAGACATCGTAATATTATCATCATTATCCTGTTACATACCTAGGTTTACTTAGGTACAACATACAAGTAAAATCCTTTCTTTCACCTTTTCACTCTGGAAAAAAGAAAGTGTTAAATATCCAGCTAGTATGTAAAGGTATTTAAATAAGTACACGAGTTGAACAAGCAAGCGAATAATCTGTGTATATTATAAGAATAAGAATAAAATATCGTTATTCGTTATGTATAATAATATAATATGTCATTGTATAATATAAACTACAAACTACAAAAGCTAATATGCATACAATGCAAAACAGATACATGGTATTGATTTATATACTAACTACTAACTATACATAGCTGAAATACTATACTGAATGTATCTGAGACTTCCGTGTACTTCTTGACCTGTTTATATGCATGTGGTCCCTTATGATTTTTAATGAAAATTTCAACCATTAAATACCATGCACTACGCAGTTGTTTAAAGTCCAAATTATAATCCATCAGTCAACTCCACATTCTGCACACGCCGCCCTTTGGTTTATATACACATTATATTTTTGATCTATTTACGTTTCCATAAAGTTTGTGCAATTTTTAAAAAAAATTAATTTTAATTAGTAAATTGTATACTCACAAAAAATTTATCAGTATTATACTACCAATGACTTGAGAGTATTAATAATTTTATTTATTTAATGATTATTGAGTTCTTACCCAGAATTGTCAGGTTGGGCAAAGAATAACAAAGAGCCATGATAATATAATACATATGAAAAGTAATTTTTATTTGACAATTGTTTTTATTTTCTTCGACAACAAAAGCTCCTGGTTGAGCAAAAAAGGCGATATATATATATGATTGATATTGATATGATAAAATATGTATATGGACAAAATACACCAGTAAAAAATGAAATGCCACTATTATACATAATATATATAGAGAGTATACCGTTTTTAAAGGGAAGAAGTTTAATATTTAACAATAATAATTACATGATGCTATGGTTCTACTTGTGCTTCGCATAATGTGTAGATTTGTAATGAGATTCGACGAAAAAAACGAAAGTCTTTTTTGTCTATGTCATATTTATAAGTCCTTATAAATATTATATTTATTACTATATCGTTGTCTCATGCTAAAGTAAAAAATATATATGATAATATGTGGAAAGCAATTAAAAAGGAATGAGCAACTATATCAAAATTGTTGTTATAATATTAAATGCATGTATTTAAGTACCTGTAACATGGTATACATAAAACAGTATATTATTATAAAATACAAGAAAAAACAAAGTATATATAAAAATGATAACAAAAATATTATTGTTAAACACATTATTTTATGGTGATGTTAGTGTAGAGTGTAGACTATAGACTATATAGGATAAGGTACAGTGAACGTGTAAAATACCTTGAATGTATAAATAAATAAACATTTTTTAAGTTAAACACTAAACAACATGCAGTTACGATATGTTGTGTATTTAATTTTGTAAATCCTGTTTACGTGCATCCATGGTTACACCTTATTATATTATCCGTGTCTCGTTTTATGAGACACAACACACTACATTTACATCATGATTTGTCCTGTGTATATATCTAGCAGTTAGCAGAAAAAATATTTTGATGTACGTTTCTGAATGTGATAAAAGCATATACCATAATATATACTAATAATATAGTATACAAATTAAGAAATTAGGCCAGATTACCTACTTGTGGAAACCTGAATGCGTGACAATTAGTACAGTAGTACAGCTGAAAGGAAAACGTGGATATTGTTAAATATTATAGAGGAAAATTTCTAGAAATGTTTTAACGTTTAACCATTATCATTAATTACACTGTACTTATTGATCTTCAAAACCTACGACGCAAGAAGTATGTGTATGTACATATTTAGTGTAGGTTTGATTTCATAATTTGTTTATTTGTGAGATGTAAAATAAATATTGAAATAAATGGTTTTCGAGGAAGCCCAATTTGAAAAACAATACATGTTAGGATAGCAAGTAAATAATGGTTCTCTTGTATAATAGACGAGATAGTGTGAAATATGATACCTATATTATACATACTTACATATAAACTACAAAAACATGCGTTTTATGACGTACATACATATTTACAAAGACTCAGATGGAAGCACACTTAATGTGAATAAAATAAAAGTGACATTGCTATAAAATCAGGAAAATATCTCATAATATGTGTAACTACCTAAATATCCAACATATTTAACATAGTCTACAACAATAAACTGTATTCGACATTCGACAATTTAAACACAAATAGTTTGATGTATTGTACATTATTTACTATACATTAGAAAGTCATCAAATTCGTGTAATTAAAGTTTTCTTCAAAACTTGAAGTAAATAAAGTCTGTATTTTTCTTTTGCAACTTCACTTTCTTTATTGTTCTAAAAACTTTTCCACTAAGAAAAAAGGCCATTCTTGGCCTGCATCTATTCATTTATACATTTTTTGCCGTTTACTAATATTTCACTCACAACGAAGCACAAAAGCGTCCATTCACAAACATTTTCACCAAATTCATCGTGGGAAACGGGGCGAGTTGGTTGTGACGGCCAATGCGCACGTAAACGGCACATGGGGAAAGTAGAGAAAGTCGCCGGATTTCATAGAACTTTCATACTTCATGCAATATGTACTTGCAGCATACTATTCACGTATGCGTTTACATATAACAATTTTATTGCCCACTACTTAAATACTTACTCGGTTTTCATTCAGAACGGTGCAACGAGCATATTATGCGAAATGCCTTTTAGGTCAAGAACAAATGACAAAAAATCTGTGTAAACTCAAGGCTTTAAGATAAATTGAAGCAAACACGGTCATCTTTTATTATCAATTTGCTATGCATTTAAATGGACAGCCAACAATTAGAATATATCTTTTTTAATATTTATGGCTATACATATGTTAGATTTGAAAACGCTCTCTTTATAATATTATGTATTCCCCTTTATAATTGCTTAAACTTTTAACTCTTTGTGTATGTATTTTAACAAAGCCCCTTTATTTTTTTAAAAATACCAATGTAAATATAATAATATATGTGGTAGTACATAGCAGTGTTCTTGTTTCTTGTTACTTCTGTAAATTATGATAATAATAATAATTATTATTCTTATTACACACCGAATGAAGTACAATTGACAGTACAGTTATTTTGCGTTCTGGAACTGGCGTAATAGAATGTTAACGCGTAAGTCCCGACATAAATTAATTTTTTACAACGAGACGTAATAAACATAAACCGTTTGATTTCCGACCACAAGGGCTGTGCTATAAACACACATACGTAACTTTTGATCAAACCGTCGCTGTGTGTCACAGACAACTCTGTGATGTTCTATTTGCGGACATAAATTTGAGCTCACTGATCTAATTTGTGTGTATGTATGTTATGTACTACCAGTACAGCACTAGTATAATATTTTAGTTACTATACAAAACCGAAAAACGCTCACAATCGTAGAGATTAATTACAAATAATTATCCTTCAGAGATACATTATAAGATGACTGTTTATCTTTGTACACAATCTGAGACATAATTCTTTGTGGGTACAATTTTACCCTTTGACGATGTGTAGTCATAATATATTATATATGTATGTATTTCACCGAATCTGTTTAAGTTTAAGGGGAGGGTAATTTTTGTCTTTAATACACAGGGATTCTCATTGTTTGAGCATCAAAATAGTATTATGTTTAGCTTCAATATAAAGAAGAAAGAACACCATTATTGTTAAATATATGTGTATATATTACATGAAATACAAACCGTATAATATCTACATACCACATACGTATTTTACATATGCATATAATATATAAATTATTCCTATTGTGTGTGTAAATATATATGTGTGTGTGGAGAAGAAAATGAATTTTTTTGTCAACTTGTCAAAATGTACATCTTCAAGAAATATACGAAGATGATAAAAGATTATTGCGTTATACAAAGTTTGGTCGACAAAACATGTAACTTCCAGTATGTAGTATTTTTTAGAACAAAGTATTATTAGCTATGGTTTGCTTTTGTAGAATAATAAGAAACGTACATAACAGAAACAATAATACAATAAGTAAAACATTATACTTAAAATGCTTCATGTAATTATATATAAATCATTACATATATATAGTATGCACTTTATGTAATGACATAAAGTTACACATGGGAGTACCGTATACAAACAAATGCATACCGGGTTACACTTACAAATATGCATGTTGATTTGTGTGTAGACTGTTTATAATTTCGAATAAAACTAAAGTAACGACCATAACAATTAATTGTGTACAAACTAATGAGAATCACAGGAAACATATTTTATACATAATTAATAATTAGTTATATAACATCATCTTCTCTCCATTTTTTGGCTTCGTATGGCCAGTGCTCCCTCTCATGTGCACAAAAGTCAAATTGATTTTCTTTCACACAACAATAAAAATTATTACATATTGCTAGAATGAAAGCCAGACTTGAATGATGATCACTAATAATACAACAATTATTATCATCATTATATAATTTGTAATAATAACAACTATTTTTATGACTACCAATGACTCTATAATACCAAAGTCCAAAACTAGTGTTTGTAAGTAAGTTCTTTTTTGAATAATAATTATTATATTCTTTTCAGCGTAAGTAATCAATATGTTATAATATAAGTACTAACAAATTCAATATTATTTTTATTAAATTGATTATAGAACTTAGTATCTTTGTATGCATTTATAATAACATATCGGCGAAGTAGACAATTTTTCCGTGGAAAATTTTCTACATCGTCTTTTCAGTTTATGATCGATATTTTAATTGTATATATATTTAATCGATAAAATATTGCAACTTATACAATACATCATAATATTAGTTACTTAAGCATATTAAATATTATTTCCATACTATAGTTAAGTTATTATCATAATATGTTATGTACTGTCCATTTTTTCTTGATTTGATGTTCTATATTTGATGCTTCTGTTATACATTCCATTCTACCGTGTATTTCCAGGAGACCCTATATAAAAACTCATGTAACATGTAATGTAACCTATTGTAAAGTTCAATACTACTTTGCTGTTGTTCCTTCGTAATAATAATACATAGTAATTTAATATATTTGTAATAATATAAATGTGGATTGGGTGAGGTTGAGTATACATGTCACCGCCTATGTTTTAAGTTTTGGTTTGGTACAAAGGCGTTCTATTAGTACATTAATTATATGTTTGTTGTTTCTACTATAGCTGATATTTAATAACTCCACAACCAGGTAATTATTTTGACTATAACGTTGAAATTCAAATCGAATGAATTTCACTTTCAAACTTAAATGAATACATAAGGAACAACAATTTTTATTTATGTATAAAAAACTAAGCCCACATTTCAAAAACGGTGTACAACGGTCTTTTGTGATTTCTTAGCCAACCCAAGTGTTATAAATGTTACGTAGTCAAAAGTCAATTCTGTTGGGTTACCCCCTGTAGTATGTATACATATTTGGCAGATACATAGTAGGTCACAAATATACAAGTTTTGAAGCCCTATAAATGCGTTTATCCTTTGACTTTCACTTCTTTTTTCATTCTGCGATAAGAAACTGTACATCCTTAATTTTTTTCATTCATCTCTTTATATCATATTGACTATTTTTCACACCCAATCAACCAATTAGTTTAAATCATACCACGGTAAAACTGACAAATAAAACTAGAATAATGATGGCGTGTAGATATAGATAACAAGTAAACACCTCACCTGCATCAGTATATCTTTAAAAAAGTATTTAACTGTAATAGGACTGTTAAAATAGCTTTATCCACAAACCCTAATGTTTAGACACATATTCTCATACTTCATCTGTCTCTTGTATGACACAACACAGTATTAAATAAATAAGAAAGTTTATAAATACTATATTCTTGTAATTATAGTATCAATATAAAACATAAAGAAATAGTTGTACAGCAACTCAATATTACTATATTGTTTAGGAAAATGCGAAAATGTATGAATACTATCAATAAATGCCTCGATTTTGCCATAGTATATTATTAATATACGGGTTGTTTCTGCTACGATTCCCACGTTATATTGTTACATTATATGCCTCAAACTGGCTTTTATATTCTAGACATGATCCCATCGCCCTCAATATAAGTGATGTTAAATTGATGATTCACTGGTAATTATTAGACCGAGCCAAAAGCATAAAGAGCATAAAAAGCATAATGGCATTTTTGACATGTAAACGCTAGGTCAGCATGCTAATTGGCAACGTGTAGAACCGATTTCTTGAAAAAAAAATTTTCAAAAAAGCATAAAGAGCATAAAAAAGCATAATTTTTTTGACAGGCATAAAAGAGC
>JAQIVE010004237.1:0-14934 GCA_034698285.1 Sminthurinus bimaculatus | reverse complement strand
ATCGTCACTAGTACAGTCATCCTCGTTATTATCAACAGAAGATGCAGTTGAGTACAAACCTGGGGATTTTCATCAAGTAGAAACTGTGTCATTTACGAGCAGTAATAATATACTTGCAAATCAACACAGTTATACTTATACTACTACTACTGCTAATAATAATAATATTGATAATAATAATAATTTTCGATATCACTATCCTCATCAACAACAACAACAACAACATCAATTTCAACAGCAATATAATACTAATAATAATAATAATAATATGAGCTTCAATACGTACAATAATAACAATATTCATAATATTAGAGCTTTTAATAACAACAACAACAGTGTGACAGCATTGTATCCAAGTCCTGTTCTCCCCTCGACAACAACAACTCTCCCAAGCTACCAGCCAACTCTGCTGCCCGGCTCCATCGCTTATGTCCAGCGACCCGCGAATCAGGGTCAGAGTCAGGTGCAAAACGTACCCCCTCATCCAAATATATTGAGCTTAACCGAATCTCATGAGCAGGAACATGAGATCCCAGCCATGGCTGTTGAAATGGAAGTTGCAACAGGTTGTTGTAGTATGATGAGTATGGAGGATCTTTATAGGCAGTCAATGTCATCTTCCATCAATTCCTCTTCAACATTGCCCTCTCACTCCAACAATAACAACAGCAACAGTACAGTATCAGAAGCTGAAGCAGCAGAAGCATCGTCAACGTCACATGACGAATATGAGGAGGAAGAGGAGAAAAAGACGAAGAAGAAGAAACGACCGGCGTCAAAAAAAGTTTGGGAATGTCCAATATGCTTCAAAAAAGTGACTCAGTCCTTCAATTTGACAATCCATATGAGAGCCCACACGGGACAAAAACCTTTTCGCTGTCGCTTTCAATGCGGAAAGGCCTTCATCAGCTCCTCACATAGAAGTCGCCATGAAAGAGTTCACACTGGATTAAGACCTTATCCCTGTACTGAGTGCTCTGTCAGGTTGGTAAATTGATCCTAAATAATATTATTTAATATTTAATTCATCATGTCAAATGTCAAGTAAGCAAGTATGTACCTACTACCTACAATTTAGCAATTTTTCTTATGGTTACTATACACTAATATACACTAATCTGATATTTTTTTTACATTTTCATTTGTATAGATGTAGTACTTCTTGGAATTTAAAGTGTCATAAAAAAGTTCATTTGTCACCCTCGAAAAGATCTCCAAGAAAGGCAAAAAAGTATCCATGTAGTTATTCTTGTGGAAAGTCCTTTCGGACCGTCACTCACCGCAGGGACCATGAACGGGTTCATGCAGGCAAGTTTGTAATTTCTAACGTCATTTTTACTTTCTTTCTTCAAACTATTTTGTATATTTTTATGCTTTTTCATATTTTTTTATTTTACTACTTAGTCTGCTAAAATAATGTACCGACATATTATGTATTTCATAGAAAAGAGAGATGTACGAATAATAATAGAATATTAAAGGTTAAAGGAAACATTTAAAATTACGGAAAATGATATGTTTATGCTTCAGAGCAACCATCAAACGTGTGCTCTCACTGTTCAGCTGTCTTCCCAACCTTCCAAGACCTCCAAGCTCATGTGCAAGTTCATCAGAATTTGTTTTGTAATCCGAATCAAGGGCTAAATAAAGCGGAGGATCCGGATGTTCAAACCCTTCGGCCCTTCTCTCAGATGATTCAAATGCATATGCCACAACAACAGCAGTGACAATGACCACCATTCTGGAGAATCTATACTCGACAGGTCAAGTTCCCCTCATCTACCAATAAAATCAAGTATTATCTTTTGATTACATTGTATTACGCCTGTTTCTCATCCTAATTCCTAATTTTGTTCTGTATCGTTATCATTTGTATAAAAATATGTGTGATAGTTTAATATTTAGTATTTTTATTTACACCGCCGTCTTGTTTTATGTTATAGGTTCTTTTATATAGTAGAAATTAATAGTGCGATGAATAATGAAAAATGAAAATTAGTAATTAAAATATTTAACAGAAGAATAAAAGGTAGAAGTGCTCTTATTTTTAGTTGAACTACTTAATTATAATTCTCGGTGAGATTCTCTAGAATTCTCCAGAAGCCTGTTCTATTCGTCAAATTTTAAAAGAAAAAAAACAGCAACTTTTCTTGTTAATAGTTGTTATTACTGACGTTTTGTACTTTGTATAATACGTATGTTTTTGGTAATTGAAAATAATGGTTTTTATAAAAAATTATATTGAATGCAAAGTGGTGACTTAAATTAATTGGCTATTGGCTAACAAACAAGAAGATATAAAATAAGACAAAAATTACCTAGTAATTTTCTAGTATAATATTTCTGTTTTACAATATTATTTGGTTACTTTTAGTAAAGTATCTGCAAGAAAATATGTTGCAACGAAGAAAATATAGATAAAAAAATTGAACTGAAGAATTCATGGTTAATATTAAAGTAAATAGGTATACAAAAGAACCAACGTTGTCAAAAGTTAGAATAAAAAATAGAAAACGTATATGAGCAATATAAGCAATAACTATAGTTAAGTAAGTTCAACAAACTTAAAGGTATAAAAGTGTCGTTATAGCCAGGGGACTATTATCCAATGAGAGCGGAGAGGGAGACAAAGTACTGGGGACTTCCCCGTTCCACCCCTTCCCTGTTTACTTTTATTTCCTGGAAATTTAGAGGGATTCGGAGAAAAACGTATGTATACTCTATACATTTAACATCATGAAGTGGGGTTTTCTTGTCACCCCTTCAATTTCCACCCGGATTCTCCCTCTTCCCTTCTTCGGATTTCCAGGAAGAAGTATAAAAGGAGTTGGATTCCAAGAAAAATTGTCATTTTCCAAGAATCGCTCGAGCTGTCAACTCTCCTCTGAACTCTCTCTCCCCGTCCAAGGAAATAGGAAGCAGAAGAAGGCCAAGGATCAAGATGTCGGGAATTTTTCAAGGTACTGTTCCATCGTCAATGCCCTTCGTGACGACGATTCCAGTTCCAGGGCAGATTGTCCCTTATCCACCGTATCAGTGTCCATATCCTTATCCTTACCCAGTTCAAAATTCACAGCAAATATTCTTGATGTCTTCTCCAGCTCCTCAACCTCAGTTCGTTCAACAGCAATCATCATTATTTGGTGGATCCCTTCAAAATCCTGCTGCTGTTGGCCATCCAATTTTGTTTCCAATCCAGTCACCTAATCTAATTTCGCCGTATCAGTCTGCTGTGAATCCATCGTCTTCTGGTTCATCTGATTCTCATTTTGTGGTAAGTTAAATTACTTTTATTATTCGATAATATTAACTATTTTTAAAGCAAAATAAGTGTTTATTCTTTCAAAGAATACAATCATCTGAATATTATTTTCAAAAGTAACAATGATTGAGCATTTAGCAATAATAATACTTAAAATTTCAAAAAAGCTAACCATATTTTTCTTTTTTGTATTTTTGTTTGTTTAGAATCAACCTTTTGGCTTTATTCCGAGTGCTGGAGGAGCAAATTACTTTGTGGAGCCTGTACCTGATGGTCCTTGTCAACAAGTCTACTCCTGTGTCACTTCCTTGAGTTCGGAGGAATCTTCTGCCACCATCACTGAAGGAGGAATAAATGGAGGAGAAGCAATTTTGGCAGCATTAAATGGTTCAGCAGCAAATAACTCTTTGGCTCCTGCTACAACTAACCAACTTCCCTCTTGTTCCTCGTCTTGTTCTTCTTCTTCTTCTGCATCATCAACTTCGTCCTCTGGTTCCAATGTCGTCACCACTAGTCAGCAACAGCAATCGGAATACTACTCATCACCCTATGTCCAGGAGTTTCCTCTTCCCCAGCAACAAGTTCCAGCAACTCTTCCTCAAATGTATCAATATTTCATCTATCAAGTTCCTGTTCATCCTCTTGAATTCCCATCCATGTCATTCCAAAATCCTGGTTTGGAGGCTACAGGTCGGAATTTTCCCTACAAAAAAGGTAAGAAAAATAATTATCACAAGCAATATTCTTTTATATTTTTGTAAAACATGGAAAACATTTTCTATAATACTTACTTAATAATAATAATATGAAATAATATTATGGATAATGGATAATATTAATGTATTTTTAGTTGGTTCTGAGTTAGAACTTTGAACTTGTATGACGCATTAAATTTAATTCTAACACTTTTCTTGTATTTGTTTGATTTTTATAATAGCCTATTGGTACAAGATGAGGAAGAATTCTTCGTCTTCTACTCCTGCTCAACCTCAACAACCTTCAAGACCAATGTGTGGATTTTGCAAGAGCAATCGAGAGCCAAAGGATGTTTACCGTGGACATTGGTTAAGAAATGATGCTGGAGAATTGACCTGCCCTAGTCTCAGGAAGTATGTCTGCCCCGTGTGTCAAGCTACTGGAGATGATGCTCACACCATCAAATATTGTCCAGTAGCCCCTCCAGCTCCTGCTTCCGCTCCTGTCCATGATGAGGAACCCTCTTCATCAAGTCCTTCTTTGTCCTCGTCTTCTGATGACCAAAGTTCCCAGCAAGTTGAAGATCAAGTTCAAGTGGAGGAGAAAGAGTCAAGTAATTCAAGTGCCTAAGATAATAATATTTTTAGCGTCCAAGTATTACCTGCTGATCTCGAAATTGTATCCGTTTTAATTGATTTTATCTCAAGTATGAAATATTTTGTTTTTTATTTATTTTTAATACCTTTAGTTTTTTTATTTTTTTAGCTTTCTTGTTTTACTTTTTACTTATAACATAAAATATGTTATTAATTTAATTTACACCAGATTTTAACTATTCTTTATGTAGAAGAGTCAAGAATAATAACACTGTCGTGTGGTGTTGTTAATATTATATTATTATTATTTATTATTCATATTATAAACTTGTACGATTATTTTGTACCAAAATTAGTCACCTTTGGTGCTAGAATATTGTTATTAAGTATACAGTTAGTTTTTCTTTATGATCAATTGTTCCTACTTAATGTGATTTAATGTTATATTAATGTGTATTTAAAACGGATTGATATTGTTTGCAATAAACACATCAACAGTTTAACTTGAACTGCAAAAATGTTTGACCTTTCTCTCCGAAAAGTATAATTTTTCCTTCGTAGTTTTTCATCCTTTTCTGAAGCATCATAATGTAAGTACTTACAATTAGAACATAGTTAGCTTTTAAATTTTATGCAAATATTTTAAGTAAAATTAGTTAGCTGCAGAACCTCGGAACTTGGAGCAAAGGTATTTTCCACCAAAATACCTACTCAAAACAAAACTGAGTTGCCATATAAAATGCCCTTAAATAATATTATATTTTTAAAAAGTTGAGCCATAATCAATCATGCATTCAATTATCGTATCACGATTTTTTCACTTTTTTGCTCCTTTTATCTAGGTCATGGGTCAATTTTTCTTCTTGTTTCTTGTTGTTGATGCTGGCTGTCCCAAAGCCACGTGACTTGTACTAGTTTTTGTACTCACCATGTGTGTCAAGTAGGGCGGAAGTTAATTAATTAGCTCGTCGTTAATTCTAATGCAATGTGGAATCGCTACCAATTATCATTAATGTTCACTAAACTGACTTCATTGGCCTTCTTTGGTGACTGCTGCTAAGCATGGCCATGGACCGCCTCAGCCAGTTTAGGATTCGCTCTCGTTGTAAAACGGCTCTGTCAGTGCCAAACGCAGATAGTTATCGTAGATACCCTGTCGTCCCTTCCCACACAATTCCAATAACACGCAATCAAAACGCCGTTTCTCCAAATGAAGTGACCTTTGTGCCCAGTAAACTCTCTCTTGTAAGTCTCTCTTCCCCTGTCTCTAAAAATTCCGAATTGTTCCTATTGATATGTATAAAGAAATCATATTGAATTTAGGATTCCTCAACAGCTGCCCATTACGTAGTGGCGGGCAAATGTAATCACAGGAATCTGGCCAGTACCACTGACGACGAATATGATGAAGTGTCCATGCCCGGGGAGCACAGACGGGCCTTGAAACACAATTCCAAAAACTGGGTCAAACATGATGATGACGTGGATGAGGAAGAGGAAGAAGAGGAGGAAACGGATAGCGATGGACTTGGATCCGGAAGCCAAGGGAGGTTGACTTCGATTCTCACTGCTGCCTCAGTCAGCCCCGTCCCAAAGACGACCGCTGAGCGGACGACGACGGACTCAAGCGCCGGCTCAGTCACCTCCAGCAGTGTCAGTCAAACCACCAAAATTTCGGAGAAGCGGCGACCCAAGCGCGGGTCACAATGTAGCAACATGGCCGAGCCACAACCCAGTCATTCATTTGAGGGCAAAACTTTAGAGGAGCTCGAAGGGCTCCTACGAAATCTCCAGAAAAAGCAGGTCATATCATTAATGGGTCAATTTTTAAGCCTATTAGTCCTTAGGGTTAATGATGATGTGACAACTTTTATTGTTGCTGTTTCTAGTCCATGAAAAAGATGGCGGAACATGAAAATGTTGCTCCGCCGCCCGAATTTAGAAATTTTAAACGATGCGGTGGAATGGGTGACGGAGACAACAATAACAACAATTTATCTGACTCTAAAATGCCGGACAAGTTTTCCAGGAGGAATGTAAACAAGTCTCTTGGCTCGACCTCCTCCGTGTTGGACTACACAGAGGTCGATGCGGCTTCGGGTGACTTTTACCCAGGTTTCGATGACAGTCAATTCGGCAGCTCGATAGGGTGTCCCAGTGTCAGACTGAAAATGCCCGGCGGTCCACATCCCTTTCAACGACAGTTACTGGAGAGCAGGCTGCAGATGAAACCGCCCAAGCCGAGAAAACCCGTGCTGTCTGATTTCCCTCGTCCTCAGTTTTTTCAGGCTCCTCTTCGCAGGTTCCTTTCCAAAGCATAAAAACGCTAAAACTAAAACATAATCGGGAAAATTGCTGAATACATTTAGGGTTTTTTTGTTCTCTATTAATTCCAGACTGCCAACTCCCTGGCATTGTCGCCCTGGAACTCCTCTCCAGAAAATATATGTAAACACCTCTTTATTTCCATTTTTAGAATAATGACTATATTTTTGTAATATACGGCTCTATTTTTAGTCGTAAATGAATTAAATTAAACGATTTAAATTAAATGAATTTAACTTAAATACAGGGTTCGGTGGTCAATCACATGCCCATGGATACTGAAGCCCAACGTCGAAAATTGATCCATCAGGCAGTCGATAACGGCCATATATACCGAAGAATTAAGAAGGTACGCTCAAGCTACAGTCGAAAGGACCAGCTAACCGACTACAAGAAGCACGAGGCCTTCATAAAATGTCGCGGCCCTGTGGCCAATCTTCGGACGCTAGAGGATCGGAGCCGTCGGAGGGCCGCTGGACAATTATTTTCGGGTCGGCGTGATGAGGGGATCTGCAGCGACAGGAACAGCAATGCCAACTTGGATGATCCATCATCGGTCTTTCAATCCAATGACCATGACCCTGATCTTGACCCATCCAATTATGACTACGTTGACGACGAGTTCGAACAACTCGATACCCAATCCCAACGTCAGAGTGAGACTCAATTTACCTCCTCCGTCCCCTCAAAATAATAGTGACAAAACAAGAGGAGACGAAAACGTTGCAGCAAATACCACCACCACCATCATTCTCAATAAACAAAAAATTGAATTCGCCCAACTTTTTGGTTCAAATGATGATTAATGAATGATTAGATGATTCACGGACAGTGTACCGAAACGGACAGTAGGCCGAGGTACATTGGGCCGAGGACTTTAGGACGAGAGGACTTTTCGCCGACGGTATATTAGGCCGACAGTACGTTAGGCCGACGGTGTGATTCGCCGACGGTATATTGGGCCGACAGTACGTTAGGCCGATGGTATTTTTGGCCGACAATATGGAAATAGACTCAAGAGTGACAAGTAGCTTGTTGAATAACATCATTTCTGATCTCGATGAAATTTTCAGGGTTTGCAGTGGTACCATTGTCTCTATCGAGCGCTCAGGAAATCATGGGATACGTTGAATGGAAAAGTTCAGCGTTGAAGCAATAGTCAGTTTACCGAAAGACTAGTCGATCAAAAGAAAGATTCGTCGTGCGAAGTCCAAAAAATTTCAGGCTTTGGGACAGAACCTCAAATATTAAAAGTACTTAACAGGGTGAACTTTTCCAATTTTGGGACTCTTATGAGACCCAACCTACAAAAGACACAATATTCGAGTTTTCCGTAAAAAACCTGGAGTATCGGTTCCTCGCAGTGGTTATTGAGAAGAGCTCAGAAATTAGGAATGATACAAAATTTATAGCTACAAAAAATATTTTGTCTTTTGCTCGACCGAGATATGCCTAGTGGCCCAAATAAATCTGAATTTGTTTTACAATACTATGAATCCACATTTATTTGGACATAGATAAAGCCGGCCTTATTTTTTCCAGATCACTGAAACGTCCGTCGACCAAGATGTACCACGAACTACTAATTTGGTAGACATGTGTTATCACTCATTTTCGTTTACCAACTTTTTCTAAACCACTTGAACCACAATCGGCCTTTTGTCCTATTAGGTACAGTGTCCGTCGGCCTTTTGTCCTATTCGGTACAATGTCCTTCGGCCTTTTGTCCTATTAGGTACACTGTCCTCGGCCTTTTGTCCTCGGCCCAATGTCCGGTTCGGTACACTGTCCGAACACCGATTAGATATTAGATTATGCCATGAGTATAAAGTTCATTGTTGTCGAAAAGGTGACTCCGAGGAACACGAGGCAGGTACTTTTCTTAATGTGGTAAAAGTTCATGACCTCGATCCGAATGGGTCGCATGGCCTTGACCTCCTTCTTCATCCATTGAGCCTGGAAATATAGGTGGTCGACAGCGGCCCTCGTCCTCTCGTCTCCCTCTCGCCGGACAACTTCTAGGTCACTGGAATCCTTCCTTTTGTTCCTTTTCCGTTGGTGGGACTTGAGATGGGCGAGGAAATTTTTGGAGCTGACACGGATTTGTGCGGCCGCGGGATAGATGAAGAACTGGGCGGTGAATCCCGCAGAGATGACGAGAGAAAAGTAGAACAGGCTCGAATGGCTCATCCACCGGTGGAACTTGACGATGGAAAAGAAGGGGAGAACCTGGAATCCAATGTTGAGGGACTTGCAGGCGGGAAGAAACCAGTTCCGCCACGAGCTGTTCACATTCACATTTAGCAGCTGGAGGGCGTAGTACTCGCGAACGGTGGTCACTCTATCAACTTCCTTTCTGGATCTACAGACATATTAGCAAAAAAAACATTAAATCCTGGATTATCATCACTTTTTCATTGTAAAAAATGTAACTACTTCGAATTTCGAATCTGACCTCAAATCCTGCAGCCAAAATTCCATGCTCTTGACATACATGAGGATGGTGAAGCCCCAAAAGAGGAACATGGAGGGGCGAGCCAGGCCCAAGTAGGACTCCCACACCGCCCCCATGTAGTACACCCAGGTTTTAGTGCCCGCTCCAGTTGTGCCCAACCAGGCCAAAACGTTCCGGGACTGTCCGCCTCTTCCTCCTCCCCCATCAGTGCCCTCCCGCCGGCCACTCGTCAAGTAGAGCAGAAGAAATGCAATGGGCGTCTGAAAAATGTGGTTGACAATCTGTGTCACTAGAAATTCGCAGCCGTCGCCGCCATCTTTCTTTTTTACTTCTTTTATTTCGCTACATCCTTCTTTGGATTCTCCGGGGCTCTCTTCCGTATTTGGAATTAAAACTGGAGCTGCTCCTCTATCCCGCTCTTGTTTTCTCTGGAGAAAGTTTTCGTTAATGTGAATAATTTGGTTGAATGTTTGGGGGATCAACTCCCACTGGTAATAGACGCAGACGGAGAGGAAGACGACACACACGGTGAAGGTGCAGAAAAGAAGGTCCATGCACTGACGTGAGATGAGTTTGTGACTTTGGACACTTGGCCCTTGACCAAACGTAGACAAAAAAGACATTCCGACCTGTATGGGAATGTAAATCATCTCGAAAAGAAGCCAACACTGGAGGAGGAAGTGGAGGAGCAGCTTAAGTGGGGATTTGGTGCAGCGCAGCTCCTTCTTCGAGCTGTTCCACTCATACGGCAATACACAGGAGAGGGAAGTTAAAAGGAAAAATCTGTTGATCGATTCGAAAGTTTTTTTTGAAAACATTTTGCCATATTTTGGTCAGAGCGTCCAACTGATGAAGTCTCAACCGAAGTCTCACCACTGTACGAACTACGTGCTAACATGAAGGACTCTAATTGAACTAATTTGCAATTCATCATTATGGGGAAATTATTGGTTACCTCGTGTCGTTTTAATGCCTCCATTTAATACATATTATGTGTTCGATAATCCACCAATAAGTTGGCCTATTTTAGGGGAGTTAAATCAGTATTCGGGAACTTTTCGGCGCTCGTAATGACTCCGTAATTATCACATAAATATGCATGAAAAATTGCCGCAATAAAAATAGGTAAATAAATAAACTGGTTGGGAATTTACTATTGGGATTCTGGATACCTGTTCAATGTTTTTTCCACGTGTTTTATCTTACCATTTGGGAAAACAATTTATAGCTAGCTAGCCCGTCATTAAATAAGTAAGTAAGTAAGTAATAGTTACATCCCTATATTATGTATTAAAAAAGGCTTCATTTCATGTATGTATTTCGGTTGAGCCATGCATGTGAAACGTTTTCATGAAACTCAAATAAAAAACGCTGGACGAGTGTCCCGAAATTAATTGACCAACCTGCATTTTTTATGACCAATACCGATATGCCTATCGATATAATATTAATGAAGGATAATTTTGACAAAGGTTAAAGTCAACGGAGGCAAAGTAACTTCGCAGCATACTGAAGTATGTAATTATCATTACTCATACTCAAACTCATAGCCAAAATAGTTATCCAGTTGGACAATCGGAAATATTATTATTATGACCTTATTATGTTTTTGTATGTATGATGGGCATTGCATTTTAAGGTTATGATGAAGTATTTTTTATGGTTAATGTACACTGTACACATTTTACGCATGCAACTTTATGTACCTGCATTGTATGTAAATCAAAATAGACACTGGAGGAGATTTTTCTTTGTAATCATATTTTAGTGAAAGGAGTCACAGATTTCCCACAAAATTCTGCCTTTTTTTGCATTTTTTATTGTGGATTTTTATTCCGTTGCGTGGGAAATTACGGAATCTGCCTGATTTAACCGGAAGTTTTTCAATACTTTTTCATGTTTTTCCGATGACCGAATGGCCGATATAGTTTTTCTTTCTTAGAAGTAAACTTCCGATACGTCGGAAGTTTACTGAGGTCGAAGGGAATCTCATCGTAGAAACTCCAGAGAACCTGTTTTAGCTTTGGCATTATTTATTATCCAGAAAATTTGGTATCATATTGAATATTGAACACAAAAAAGGTCTCCGCGGAGCTCGTTGACGCTACAGAATTCCGGCCATCATCACTGTTCCGACCTCAGCCGTCATCCCGGCCAATGCCAATGATCGACGATGGATGGATTTGAATACAAAGGCTACTTGGACTTCGTTATGAGTCATGAGTTTGGAAACTCGATGAGGCGTATTTCCTGAGTTCTCGACAACCTTGAAGATTTAAAGAGCATGCATATCAAACAAGATGGTACCTATTGCATGTATTGTGATTTTTGCACAGTCTCAATTCTCAAGGAATTTATGACATTTATGAACAAGTTTCTCCATTCCGCTCTTGCACATCCTGATCAAGAATCAGAAATGAAGTCATCAATACATTATTATAGGCGCTGATACATTTACAATCATTGTTCCCACAAACATACACTAAGAAGCTTGACCTTGGCTGTGCAGTTAAACTTTTTTCTGAAAACTCCCTTTGAATTCAACTTTTGAATATCAAAATGCCGATCGGAAAATCCAAAATGGCGGCCACTCCACCCAAGGGACAGGGAGCAACGACACCAAACAAAGGGGTCCGGGTCAGTGATGACGAAAAGATGCACCCAGGGTTTCAACCGTATCGGAAAAAGAGCAAGCACACCCTGGACGTGGAGAAGCGCAGTCAACAATATCCAGCTGGGCATCATGGCCCCATGTCAGCAGCTAGAAATTCCATGTCGATGCTTGATAGAAAACAAGTTGGCCGTTCTCCAAGGGCAAAAGAACTGGCCAAAAAGGACAAGGGGAACAGCGGCGGCTCTATCTTGAAACCTGAGGCCCCGCTTCCTGTTCCCAAGGAGTCCACGTTCACCATCACTCGAATGTCCCAAGTGTCCTTTGAACGAGATATCAAATTCCATTCTGAGGATGAAGTAAAAGAATATATTGTGCAGCCCGGAGCTTATCGACCTAGTGTAGAAAAAGATCCTCTAGGGTACTTAATATAATACGATTTAATTACAGTTTGCAATTTTTAAAACCAATTTTATATTTTATGCTTTTTTTAAAACAGATTAGACATTTTTCTTCACGCTGACCACTTGGTAATTATTTTATGGATACGAATCATATGCGTAATATCTCTATTTTATTAACCAAAGTTGTCAATTTTCCACTTTTTATGACATAAATCAATTTTATATTTTTGTCGGTTCTGGTTCTTTTACTCTGAAGTGGCTGGAACACGCTAATCTTAGCGGCGGAAGTAGTAATAATTGACTTTTTATGTACATTTTTTCTTGTGTTTTGCTGAAAAAAAAATACGTAAAATAAAAACTAACTGCCACACTTTAATTATCTACTTAACAATTTTGTATCATTTCAGGCCTTCCTGTTTACGACTATCAGTACAATGTTTTCGACGACAGTGAGCAAAGAATTTTGTTCATTAGACCGGCGTATGACTATGAAGTAACGGAAAAACCAACCAGCTTCATTGGTAAAAAAAAGATACTTTTTGAAAATACAGATGTCTTTTTTTCATTGTCAAATATATATATCTAAACATCTATCTCATAACAAGTATTATTTATATAAAATTTTATTATTTTTTTCAAGTATTTACTGCAGTAGGTACGGAACTTTCCAAACTTGACCTGCGAAGAAGGCTGTGTTGCAGTAAAAAAGAACTGGTACGAGATGAAATTTTCAGGTCAAAACTGCTATTCATTATCTTACCATTGCTTGCTTTCAACTTTTTTTATTGTGCAAAAAATTTCAAAAAGCATTAAAAAAACAGTATTATTAATTATTTTCTATCCAGAGATAGATTTTACAATAATTGTTACAAAAAATAAAAGTAATTTTATACGAATAATGTATTGGAGAAAAGGTAAAAGTGAGAAATGAAAATTTGTTTAGTTCTGATTTGATCAGGTGATGGACGTGGCCCTCAAAGGGAAGCCAAGAGGTTGTGTGGTCAAAAAGGGGAATTCTTTCATGGCCATTGGTAGCAAGGGAGAGGAAATCGTGGACATGCAAATTCAGTTGGAACATGCCCGGAAAAAAACCAATGGCCGTACTATTGACGAAGGAAAAAGACCCCGTGAAAATCCTCCAGACGAAAACCAACCCCGGGTGAAGTTCAAGGGCTGCTGTAGTTGTCTTTGTTGCTGCAAGAAAAAACGGTTAAAATCCAAGCAATTTGAGCTCCCCGTTGACACCGAAAAATTCCAGTGTGACGTCTACATTTGTCCAAAGCAACGGATCGGTAGTGCTGAAGTTCCCTATGGAACCATTTTTGGAAACGGAATGGATCGAGAGAATCCGGAGAGACCCGTTCAAGTGGGGGAACCTGGAGGATTCTATTTCATGGTCAATGAAACTTATACCCCTCCCATGAAACAGTCTCCGACTCTGGTTAAACTTTATATTGTGACTACACTTGTGGCTCTCACCGTCTATTGTAAGTTTAATATTTTATATTTATTAATATTATTGTTATACCCTACCTTCTATCTTATTTATTATTTATATTCAAGAACAGAGTTAATGATTATTTACCATGTTAATGAACTATGTAATTATTACGTATTTACAGACAGAGATTCCACGCCGGACAAAAGATTAAGTGATGTGAAGGCGAAGCGATCAATACTTTCCAGAGGCTCCCGAATTTCAGGAATGTCCAATAGATCTAATTCTAGGCAGTCTAGTTTTGAAAATGAGGGATATTTCCCCATATCCAGCCATTTTCCCATGTATTTTCCAAACAAACAACCACGAGTCACTAATCCACCTATCACATCATCCACTACTACTACTAATAAAGCTACCCCGAAATAAAACAAAATCTTTTTTACAGTTTTTCGTATTATTAACTATTATTACTCGGTGTCCTTGTTTAAATACTTTTAGTTTTAGGCTTTTAGATGTAATTATTGCATACAAATAAATATTGCGTGTTATGTAATTGTCATAATCATTTCATGGCATCTTAAGATTTTCTTTTGTCATACTGGAAACCTACTGAAAATTCCAAAAACTGCCAAGCATTGAATCATCAATAGTAACTATTTACCCAAAAATTAGTCAAAAATTTTTCAGGTTTTGTGGGTAAACCGTATGAAAATTCATACGGCATCCAACATTGAATTGTCAGCAGGAAAAGATGATATTTTATACCTGGCGAAGCTCATAAACAAGAAAAAATTGTAAAATATAAAACGTTCTGCGGAAAAAAATTATTTTGCATGTTGGAAAAAACTAACAGAGGCTAGCACCTAGCCTAGTCAACATCGTCAAAATTTTGCTCCCGTAAAAAGTATTTTTTTTGGTGGTAAAAACATCAAGTTGATAGCTGCAACTTCCTCCTCATGGGTAATCAAGGCCGCTGAACATGATGGTCAACTTGGTTTGGTCCGGAACATCCTCATTGTCATCGAATTGGCGTCTCAACCATCGTCATCTGGAAATTGGAATTTCCATAATCGGACTTGAATTCTTGGCAAGGCCCTACATCATGACTTGATTTCTAGCAGCTCAGCAATTTGGTTGTAAACAA
>JAQIVE010004236.1:0-14935 GCA_034698285.1 Sminthurinus bimaculatus | reverse complement strand
TTAGGAAATGGAACATTTTATACTAGCATTTATACTGTATACATATGTACTAAATAGATTGCCACATCACTGTAGGTAGCTTCAAACCTCCCAGCACGGTCATTTTTAAAGGTTTCTTTCATGCTGTGCAAATTTGACATTTGGAGCTTTATAGATTCTACACATTTTTTTTAAATTTGGCAACCCGACGCGAACTTGAAATCCTTAATTTTTCATTTTAATATCACATTAACATAGCATATACAATTTTTAAGAACCTATAGCGATAGGTAGCGTAAAATCAACTATTTTTTAAAGTGAAAGCTCCTTTTAATCATTTATAATGCAATAAAAATTGTCCTCCCACTCTAGTGTATGATGTTCTCTTGGTTTAATTTGATTTTTAAAAGGAAAATTAAAGAGAATGTTTAGTTTCCATTTAGCAAGTATTGAAAAAGTAAATATTTACATCAAACGTTTCCGTTTACTTTACCTATCAAAATTTGATGCTTCTGTCCCAGCATTTCCCTCCTTTCCTGTCGGAAACAAAAGACTTTTAGCCTTCCCCAAGGAAAACGAGACGGAAAAATAAAAAAGGAAGTGCACTTGCATAACTCACAATTCGAGTTGAAAAAACGCACAAATTCGTTCGTACGCACATGTACTGATATAAGATATAAGTATTCTTACGTTTGTAGGATATTGCACAATCCGCTGTAACTACGGGGGAAACTGCGTAAGAGGAGAAGGAACCTTGTTAAAAATTCATTCAAAGTCTGTCTATCCACTTATTACAAAAACAGTCCTCGTTGTTCTTTGTCCTCTGTTTGTAGTAGTAGTAAAGACGTTTCCACAGTCTTACTCAAAAATTCCAGTTTTACTCCTCTTTCTTTCCTCCCTTAGCTACAAGCCTCGCTACATAAATACATTGATATTACTCGTACCTTATTCTCATCCTTTGCACTGAACATTCAGTGTAGTATACGCATAATATACGTACGTCTATATATGTAAGTAAATGCAATATGTATCATGAGCGATGCAAACAATCCGAGAGGAGGATGCTCTCAAAACTTTCATATACAAATATACTCTACGTTGTTGTATCCAAAGAAAGCAAATGGTGTGAAGATATAATAATCCGCGCTGCTTTACATCTCTAGTTGAAAGCGCCCGTATACTGCAAAGCACTCTGATATTGTAATTTTGCATATTCGTAAACCTATCAGATTGGATTGTGCGTGTGTGAACATCTTTCCTTTGATCTCGTTCTTCTGTGACTAAATCTTGTTAAGTAGAATCATCCGCACCTGAAAAGCACGGTACTACATAGTAACAAAGAGGATACATTGCAATCTGATACACGATTCACCGAGATAAGCGGCACCGCTTCAGATATGCTATTGCATCTATTATTGTTATTGTATTGTAAAATGTGTACAGTGTACAATCTTTACGAGAAACAGTCGGTGCTCTCTTGAACTGTTGTTTTGTTTCTGAGGATGGGTGTTGACAAGTCACAGCAATTGTAGATAATTTTTTACCTTTGTTGACTTGAACCTAATATTGTAGAATCTAGATTCTATGAAGGTTGTAGCTTCAAACATTAAGACAAAACTGTTTAAAGAGCAATCAAAATATTGGAACAACAATTTGATCTGGTATTATTTCATTACTACAGTTTGATTTACCAGGAAGCGGTTGTGTAATCTATAGAGAGCAAAACTATTGTGTCGGGATATCTGTGAGGGTTTTTGTAGCGCAAGGAATTGGTAAAAAACGAAGAAAAACATATACGCAAAAGAACGATATAGGAATAGAGATGATACTTATATAAAGGGTGAGATGGAGATGACGATTTTGTTTGAGGAAACTGATGAAAAGAATGGAATTTCTCCTCCTTTGAACAAAAGAAGAAATTGGAAAGAAGCAAAGGAGAAAGGCTTCGGGGTATTTGATTCAATTTTCATTTTGTCGACATCATTTCACCCCCACTCAATTTTTTCCTGTAGTTTCACTTCCTCCATTCCATTCTTCAGTTCAAACTGAAGTTTGAAGCTTGAATTTGCTCGCTTTCCCAACAATTTTCAACTGATCCGATGGTTCAAACCTCCCTTTGGGTTGTTTGAGCTTTGTGAATCCTCTTGTCGTGATGTGAGGGCGATGGCATATGACAACTGCAAAGGTATTGACTGTCGAATCGACAAAAATATCCTGAAATACGCATTATCTGTTGTATCTATCTATTGTAAGTAAGCATATTATATCAATGGTATTGTAGTATGTGTTTCTCAAATATCTCCCCTTGTTTTGCATTTTACTTCTATCGTAAATTTTTCTCCCCTCAAAAATTCAAATCCTCGATGAAGGACGGGGATCTTTTTTGTTCAAACGGAAGAAAGTGAATTCTTATCGAATCCATTCCATCCATATTACTGATGTGTTTATTTCTAGACGTATGCATTTTTATGCAGAACACTTGAGGAAAGGTCTAAAAATAGAAAAATATTACCAGTTCTTATCTACATATAAAATCCTTCACATTTTTTGCTTATTGTACATTCTTCTTAACCGCACTCTACTAGACAATAATCTTGACTTTAATGTTTTTTTATAAAATATCCACCCTTTAAAAAGTTAAAATATTCAAATATTTGGAAGATTCGGCATTTTGAAACAGATTACATTTTTCCTATTTCGCTAAGATTAACCTCTCTAAAAATGATAAAATCATTTCCAGCACTTCACTTTTTTCTTCATGACAAAAAAGGCCAAGAAAATGTCTAATTTTACATGTTGACCGACACAAGAGACCCGCAAAAAGCCATGATATACGTAAAAGTATTTCTATTAGTTTATTTCTTCCGTTCTTTCAACATAATTGCATTACACTCATATACGTACATACATGTATAATAAGGATATGACTAAGATAAGATGCGGATCTAGATCTAAATTTGCAGAGAAAGCAAAAGACTCAAACAGAAGAAAAACAAAAGTGAAAGCTGTCTTACACATTACATTATGTAGAAAATCTACTATGTGCAATCTACATCCAGGGAGAAAGTAGTTTTGCAACATGGAGCATGAAAAAACACACAAGCAGGGCAAAAATAATATACGACAAAGTTTTGAAATAAATAATGCGCAGAGAGAGACATTAACGACGTACTTTACAATTTTTTCTGCTGCGAGACAAAGTAATCATTTGAATTGCCCAATTGCCATTATCCGCACTACTGCCGCGCCGGCTCCTCCGGCTCTTATTCTTGTTCTTGGACCTGCCTCTACTGTTATCCCTGTTTAGGATTCCTCTGGATCTGAATTCTGGCTCTTGGGATAGACGAAAGACAAGAAAACCAAAAAGGGAATACAGAGCATATACAGAGAAAACAGCAGGGCAGAAAGACAAAGCTGTAAAAAGGCTGTGGGATAATGGAAGAGTTAAATTGCACGAAATTTTCGGAACAAAGGAATGAAGGACTAAGAACGAGTATGTATGAGTATGAGTATGAGGAAGAGTAAAGAGCGGAAGAGGAAGGAAAGCTTGCGTGTGTGTTTTTCCTGGCGACTGCTTTTCTCGTCTTGTTTTCCCTTAACCTCTTGTGTGCAAAGTGTTTTATGCATAATACATTCTAGTTTCGAGTGACATTTCATAGCTCCACTTGTGTGTAGCCCTCCAAAGTTTATTTGGAATTTTGGGGTCCTCTTCGTCTTTTAATATTCCCCATATCATTATTTTCGACGGAAAATTCACAGTCGGCTTCAAAATATTCCCTTTATACATATACGTACAACATACAGACACACTGTATACTAGAGTTGGAGCAGTCTGAAATAAAATAGTCAAAATAATACAACACACAGTCGTACATGGACAAGTATTGTATAGAACAAAACTGAAAATGAAAACGACTACGACAGCCAGCAGCCGACAGTTTCTATCCACATAATCTACTTGTACAGATATAACAATAAGCCAAGGAAAGGGAAGCACATGAGCATAATATACATAAAGTAGGAACATGAAATGAAAGTTGATGTCATTTCGTCTCATTTTCTGAATTTTACTGAGCGGAGGAAACCAAGACGCCTAACTAACATCCCCAACTTTGAGCTTTGACTTTTGTTGTCAATGACGCTGACATTGGCATTCGTATTGGTGAGGGCTTTGGCTTTGCCTTTGACTTTGGTCTTGTGGTTTCTTCTGACTCTGTGGGTAAAATCTGAAAGGAGAAAACGACACCATGTACAATGTACATATACGATACAAAATGTACTGTACTGTACTGTTGTGGTGAAGCACAGGCGTCCATTGCTCTATGTATACAATATTTTGCTCAAGCTTCCGGGTAAGCTTTTGGGGAGAAACGAATTTCTGTCGAGCCTCTGAGTTTCCTTTGACGCTTGCAATAAATCGTTCAATTATTACAGCCTGTTTGTTCTTTCAAGTTGAGTAAGATTCTTTGCCTTTCTTTTATGTGGTCGTCTAATAGGTGGTCTGGCTCGCTAAAATTTTGTTTCGCGTTTTCCTTCTCTTTGCTTTTGGCCTTAGGCAACTAACTCTGGCTTCAGCTTAACCCAAACTTAAACCTCCCCCTTAACCTACACATAGATATATAATATCTAAAGTTAAATCTTAGGGAAAGCCAAGCTGGCTTGAAACTTGAGAGTTTAGAGGCGAGAATAAGTTGAAGATTTTCTCAAAACTTCCTGGTGTTGAGTGTGAGATCCTCTTCCGGATCCCATCGTCTTAGTCTTGGGTCGGAGGGAGAAATTTAGATTTAGATGTGGATACAATGGAGAGAAATGAGTGGAAATGGCTTGCTTGTCGAGGTGTAAACGAGTCTAAACGAGCTCATTTACTTGAGATTAGACCACAAGACAATGCCTTGTCTTTGACTTTGACTTCAGCGTTGGTTTTGACTTAACTAAACTTAATTTAACTCAACTTGCGATTGCAACGGCCTTTACGCACTACTGCACGGAGATAAGAAAATAGGAGAAGAGCAGCCGGAATTATCCAGGAAAATATTCCAAATTTACATTTACACTTACATTTCCTTCCTTCTCTTGATTCGCGTATGAAACGTAGATTTGAGCTTGTGGTGCTTGTGAGATGAGATGAGCTGACGGGGCCTTCGCAATATTGTTTTGAGTAAACTCAAGGAATGAAAAAGACCGTTGAATTTTTCTACATGTAAATGTACAATATGTACGCATACTTAAATTCTCAAATCTAGACTCCGTGCCCTATTGGATGATAAGAATCGGGAAATTACTTGGGTGGTTGGTGCATTTACTACATGCTCCGTATGCGATATTTATCTATAAAGACAAGTATAATTTCCTGAAATGAGAGTATTTCTCCTTATTTATTTGGGCTTTCTATTGTTATGGGAGAAAATATAGATGTAAGAAAAAGTGAATTTTTTGGATGCAATTTGAGCCCAACTCTGAGACAAGTCATACAAGAAAAATTGGTACATACGCTCCTTATACCGGAAAAAGAGTAAATACTAATACGATGCATGAAATATAGACACAGATATGGAGCATTTTAGCTAGATTGTATTGTATGTCTTCTATATTATATATTTTACATATACATATACAAGGAAAACCCGAAAGATGAAAGGAATAGCTGCAGAAGGAAGTCGAGGCAAGGGAAGAAATGGCAGAGGGAGGGGGAGAATTATCTTTAATAAATCTGACCAAATTAGACGTGAAGTTATTTTTGGGGTCGAGGGTCGAGGATCAATTTCATTTCTCCTTCTCTCTCTCTCTCTTCCATGCTTTCTACTCTGAGAGTACTACTACATACTACTCTCCTGAGAAGACATTAACTCATGTCGACCAAGAGTAAGTAACGTGGTGGCAACTCCACACCAACCCCTCTCCACTATATTTATATATAGAGAGGATACCCTGCATACAATATTGTACACGCTACTTGAACGATCCCTTGAACGTGAGATCCCGGATAATTTACGAGCAAATTCAACTCCCCGAATTGAGGTCACACAAAATAAACTTCACGCACATTCATAATATAACATATTACTGGAGTACCGGCCTTAAATCCCTTCATTTCGTGTTTGTGTCACAGACAACAAACAAAGTGTGCAAAATTATGATGGTTTTAATGGTTCAAAACTTTTTTCCAAACTATGCATATGTATTATATCTACAAGTCCAACAACCGAGTAAACAGTGTCAAAGTCAACAGTTTAAGTTATGAATTTGCACCAAAATGAAGGCACCGAAATTATAACTTTTTTAAACTAGTTTAATAGGCTCCTGTCTTGTTTGCCCAAATATAATTAATAATAATTATTGTAAATAAACTTTGCAGCCACTAAATTTATAACAAATAAGTGTACAGTAAACAACCCGTATATTTTACATGCAAGCATATTCATACATATTGCCCATAAGGAGGACAGCAAAAATTTCTCAAGAATTATCTCGTAGACTTTAATTTAATTTCAAGTCGTATGTACATATATGTAAAGAAGCAACAGCCGGTTGCGTGACTAAAATGACTATTTTTTATGCCATACATACGCATACCATCATTTCACAATTATAATTTATTTATTGTTATTGATGATGTGCAACAAGCACAAGTTGTATGAAAAATCGTCGTAAACAAGCACTCGTTTCATTCATCCCTTCATCTATCCATCCATTCATCATCCGTCTTGTGACTAAGCAAATAAACTTTTGATTTTTGATCGATCCTACAACTGGATGAAAAAACAATGATCGTTAGTCTCGGATTCTCTAGCGTATGACAAGTTCCCAATAATTCTTATACATAAATAATATGCATCCACATAATACGCGCGTTCATGGAAGCAAAATCAAAATTATTAGATAAACTATGCATAACTACTATAATATGTTTGAACTTTTCACTTTTCATGAATACATGTCTCATAATAATGGATCTTGAAGGCTGTTTTGATTGCCTCTCGCCATGTCACTGTATGCTAATGGCGAGTTAACATTAACAAGTTGAGTAGATTGTGTAGATGCATTTTGCTGAGAAGTGCTCGAGAGAATACACAATTGGCTAGACTGGAACCAAGAGCCTGAACCAGCAACTCTAGCAAGTTTAGCAGCTCTCCGCGTGACACAGATGATGATATGGATATTTTGATCCGATATCCTTTGACGTTTGTTAACATGCACTGGGGAGTGTTGGTGTCAAACTGTTAAAGGCGGAGAAAGAACGAGAGGGAGAGAAGAAGCTGAAGGCTGATGCAAGCATACATGGAATTACATACATACTACATATATGCACAGTTGACGAAACTCTTCTCTTTTTCCTAGAAGACAAAACATAGTCACATCACACAGCAGTTAAAGGAAGATTAGAGGACAAATATTGCAGACATACCAAGTTTACAACAGTGTTGCCCGATATACTGAAATTGTAAATGTTGGTCTTTGGTCTATGCATACATACATTAGAAAGGGGACGAAATTCTCTGTCTCATTTTATCTGGTATCGAATCATTCATAGGACGACTGAGTCAAAAAGGATGACGAAGATTCAGAATATTTGGATTCTGTGATGTGATGTAAAGTGATATGATGTGATCTCCTATTGCAGATGCGTATGCATTTACATTGTGCACTGTACAACATAATAGCGTACATAGTTGGGTTTGAGTAAGGTGAAGATTGGAATGAAAATACGAACGGATTGTTGGGGTTTTTAGGGGAGATAAGTGTAGAACTCTATTTTGTAAAGAAAGAATTGAGTAGAAATGAGTTTTCTCAGTCTTTCTTTCTCCTCTTTTCTCTCTCGTTCTCTTCCGTGGCTTTGGGTTTTTGATTGAAAATGTGAGGAATTTAAATATTGAGATTTTTCGGCGATTCCATATCCCTCCCTGCCCCTTTCTATGGATGCTGGAATTTATTTTGTTTCCGCTTGCCTCGTCTGAGCCGTCTTTTTTATATGCATATACATACATATGAATGAATGACATATTATACGTATACACTCTTGTCTTTCTTTTCAGATGAAAACGGGGCGGTTGTCGGGGGTGAGGACGAAGATGACTATGACAATAGTGACGAGGACAAGCACGACTCCGACGGGGTGCCTGGGATCCTGCCAAAGATCGTCGAGACGAGCAAACCCGCCAGCGGTCAGACTTTTAGACAAGCTGTTGGGTCATCTCTTAGCCTTCGCTGTAAAGTTGAGGGGGAAACTTACGTGTCCTGGATCAAAGTAAGTTTTTGTTAATTTTTTGAAAAAATTAGATCAGCTTTCGTTTTTTACCTTAAAAAATCAAGATCATTTAAACACAATTGAGGGAAAACACAATGTGGGAGTTCATGAAAATCGGAAGATTTTTCACTAGTCAAAATTCTACCATTTAAGGAGAAGCCTTTGTCACTTGACTTCATTTGCGTACAATATGGGTTCAGCAGTAGGATAAACCGTGTTTCTTTTTTATTCTTCTACAGGATGGTATCGTACTGCCCAAAGTTAGTGATCCTCAACAATTGGAGCTGACAGATCTGACTCCGCAGGACAGCGGAACTTACGTGTGTAACGCTTGGTCGGAAATTGGTCAAGTCAATGCAACCTTTGTTGTTGAAGTTGTCGGTGAGCATTGTAATCTTGTAAACTAGTTTGAACACCATAAGGAACATTTATATATAAACCAAGTCGATTCGTTGCTTTTCTAAACCTAATTTCATATCCATCTTTGGACATGAAATATAAACTTTGACTTGGGTTTGAATGGCGTTTAAAAGTCTTGACAAACAAGCTTCTGCTTCTTATAGCTAGGCATTCATGTTATTACAATAATAATTTGTACTTTTATGCCCTCCTGTTTTGACTAAACTAAACATAAGACACCGTGGAAATTTTTCAAAGTTACCACTAGAATTTTGTAACAATTAATTGATGCAGATAATGGAATGATCGGTGGACCGCTGATAACTTCCCTCGAGCCCTCCAACTTGACCGTAGAACAAGGCAAAGTAATAAAGCTCCGGTGTCATATTCAAAGTGAAAGTCTGCCCAAAGTCCAGTGGATGTATGAAAGGGGTGATAGCGGAGCTTCTCATCAACACCGAAACACTGATGGAGCGTACAAACAGGTTTGTACTTTGATTCTTTTCAGTGTGTATTTTTCATGAGTCAACACAGATATTTGGTAGATTTTAGTTTGACTTTAGAATGACTCTAAGAATTAATCTTGACAAAAACAAATTTTCAAAGTCACATCATGTAATACAAAATAATGTACTAAAAAGATTTTTTATCCGTCTATCAAGACAAATAATAAGCCATAAATTTCTGAATCGTGTTACATTCAAATTAAAGCCTTTCGATAATGTCCAGTCATTAAATTTAAAGTGTCATTTGTCAGTCTTATCACACATTATTTGTCGAACCAATATCAGTTTCGCCTCCATAACAAGTCCATGAGCAGCTAGAATCTAGTCACAGTGACATTATTTTTTAACTGAGCAAACACTGCAGACCGAAGATGAAGACTTGCTCATTCGTTTAGGAAGTACAAAAACAAGTAATAAAAGGCGACATTATATTACCTATCAAGAAGACAAGCATTGGACACACTAGTATAATCTATATCTCTGAACTCTGACCCTTTTCACTTTTTTACTCTTCAAATGTGTCATACATATGTATGTCGTTTATTGCAGCTGCAACGCTGTAATTTAACTAAATGTCAAATATGAAGTTAATTTCCCAATGTTCGTTACACATAGACATATTATCTCTTTGTTACTTATCATGATGTGTATCATATTTATATTGGTATTTTTTTATAAAAACAGAGAGTATGGGATGGCACAAAGAGCAAATTCAAGGCCATTAGTAGCACTAATCCCGTTCTTACCCTGGGGAATGGATCCTACGTGAGCGAGCTTAAACTGAAGACGGAAAGTCAGGACTCGAGCGGAGCCTACATATGCCTAGCTACGAACAATAAGGTTCCAATTATAAATTGTTTTATTTTTTCATTGCTTGAATAGTTCATCTTTTCTCTGTGAATTCAACATATTGTACTGCATTCTTATGAAATTTGAAACCTGACTAATTTTTATCGTATTTTTCTTTCAGGGCTACAATTATTTAATGGGCTTTGTCCATATTCTTCCTCCAAGTAAGTATTACTCATGTATACGCCTTAGACAAGACAAGATCAAATTTAAACAAGATAATATTATTTGAAAAAGTCGTTTACAGTCATATGCACCGACTAAACAATAACAAACGATACTGCATCCTATTAAGACTTTAGACGTCGCGGTTTCTTCTTCTTTTCTTTCACTGAGCGTAAGAAAAAAAAAGAGAAAACGATCTTTTAAAATAGGGCACACATTGCATTTCATTTTGCATCACATGCACGTCTCACGTATCAATATGCTCGAGTTTAAGAGCAAATTACACAGATTTATTTTTATGTTCCTCAAATATCTCTCCGTCTGCTCTTTATGGACGTGTCAGAATTTCACGGCCGTTATGCATGTATGTACGTACGTATACCTAAATATCAGTTTGTAGGGATGGATATACACACTACATGAACAGGCAGCAGAGAGAATATGTAGTTAGATAAAAAAGATAGGAAATGAACTTCACAGCTAGTTATTACATTTATGCATGCAAACACGGAGCTCGAATATTACTTGCATTGTAAATATCACATTGCAACCAGCAGCTTTTCGTAGGGCAAGATCAAAACTTGCAGGGTTTTTTATAAAAATGCAGGAGCAATTCAAAATGGAGAAGCTAAAATGTGAAACTAAAGCCTTTCTATGTATTAGACTATACATATACACAGATATTTGACAGTTTTTTACATGCATGGGAAGAGAGAGAGAGAAAGAGATGGAAACTAGGAATAAGTAGGAAATGGGGATGGAAATGGAAAATCGAGGAGAGATGAACAGAATGAGAGAGAAAAGGAGAAAGGGGAAAGAGAGAGAAAGAGAGTGGCTGGGGATATTTGTTCTTTTGCCTTTTCTCCTGACAAGCTTTTCGTTTCATCTCATTTTATCAAGTTTACCGGGTCTACTCTTCTGTGAAATATTTTAGGATGGATTTTCCATCTCTTTCTCCCTCTCTCTCTGTCTCTCCCTTTCCCTGCGCTACATACTCTTTTATATCCATTTATTGAACGTGCAACTTGCAATCTTAAAATGCATATACATACAAGATTACTCTACTTCTGTACACACTCTAGCTATGGCTTCGCCTCAGCCTGTCAGTCATTCCCAACCCTCAACCCCTCGAATTTTCGCCTTGTTTTTTGTACTGCGTATACATAAATGTATGCAGACAAAACATATGCAATATGCACGTAACAGTAACTAAGTTACAAAAGTGAGATGTGAAAATTGTAAGATGCACTTTGAACAAAGAGTTTTCCTGTAGGTGTATGAAGAAAAAGATACGTAAATATATGATTAAAAGGTTTGAAAATTGGTTTGATACTGAGCAAATTTCAAAATGCATATTATATATGTATATGTTTTCCTAGAAATCTGGAGTAGCTCTTCTCCAAATTCAAATTTAACTGAAGAAGGTTAGACCTTTCTTTGAGATTCAAATGTTTAGAATGTGAAAAATTAATTTGAAGCTTAATTTAGTTATTGTACTACTTAAATTGAAAGCATGGTTGTCATTCTTTCGTTTGCTTGTGTGTGACTTTCTGTTCCGTCTAGTCAATGTCGTGTGATGGATGCATTTCGATGTAGTTTATTTATTGTATGATTTATTGAGTTTTGGTCTTCAAAAGAATCGAGTAGAAATTGAATGAAGGTCGGAATTTTGAATTGTTTTGTCCTGATTTGGGACTAATTAATTGAAATTTAATGGAATGCATTGTCTATATTTTGTTATTAAAGTTCCCTCTAGTGGTTCCTTTGGCGCTTTGTTGGCCATTCCATCAACCCTGCTGGTTTTGTTTGCTGGTCTGACTTGTTTCTGCGTTCGTCGATGTCAGGCAAGAAGTCAAATTAGACATCAGAGGTCTGGTGTTGGTTGTTCAGACCCCAATAATGTGGTCATCACCACGCCAGCCAACTATGCGAATCCCATTGATGTGATTCATAATCATAACAACATGAGCATTGGCCACGGCCAAATGAGACACCCGAATGGCCATCCAAACGGTGGAATGTCATCTCTTCCCTTCTGCAAGACAACAAGGCACCTCGCCGCTCACCCTCATCCTGGCAGTCAGATTATAATGAATGGAGGCAGACCTCTCCCGTCCAACTTTGGGAATCAATATTACTGTAAGGAACCGTCTAATGCTGCAGCATATGCCTCTGTGCCTATCCACACCAACTCGACCTTTGGAAGGGCACCTCCGCTACCCAATTTCCCTCCGTGCGACAGAACAAACTTTAATAATCAAGGTATGTTGTATGTTTGATAGTTTTTTCAACATTCTATTTGACTTTAAAATGCTCCAGTTTTACTTTCAAATTTGTTTTAACTCTTTAAACACATTTTTTCTACTCATTTTAGGACTACTGACTCCGTTACTAACTCAAACGGCCAGTTCTAATGGAAGTGACGCTTCTTCATCGGATAAGAAAAACTCGCGAAATCATCAAATAAGACTTTAAAACAAGACAAAGGACGACTGAATCTGCTTCGTCTATTTATATGTTATGATTATTATGTGTAAATCCCAATGTAAATATAGACATTTTACAGTAATAGGTATGTAATAGACGAATATTCAGAATGATGGCAAGCAACAACGCTGAATTATACTTATGATTACAATTTTACTGATTTTTTAAATAGATCCATAAACGTTTGCGTGCTTTGTTTGTATAAATGTTTTTATGATGTGTAGATACTTACTATATAATTGTACTATGATTATAGATTGCAATTATCAGATAAAATCTTTATAAACCAAAAACATGAGCTATATGTGTACCTAGTCAGGTTTTCGTATTTATGTAAATACAGTAAATTACAAAGTATATTATGTACATACTAATATGTATGTTAATAAGGGGTTATTTATGTTATAGTATGATGTATTATTATTATATGTTGAAGATTAATAATATTACTTGCTTTGCATACATCGGCAAAGCAAATGAGATTAAGATTTTATATATTATACATAATATGATATGATGGATATCGATGAATTTACAAAACAAGATACATGATGAAACAATGATTGGAGATTCGTTTATAAAAAAAGTCAAAAGTCGACATGGGAGATTTCAACTCTCAGCCAACAAGTCACTGTTTTTCTACGCATAAGTTTGCATAATATGGATACAGAATAAATACGTTATTACAACAAAAAATATTACCAAAAAATGTTAGTCCAATTAAAGTCGAGCACGTGGTGTCACGAAGGAACAAAGTTTTTATCTAATTATAGATAGATTTTTCTGTAAGTAAAACCTAGACGCAAGATGTAAGGTGTATAAATGTATATTGTACAAGTGTGTAATATATTTGCATTTATGTATGTATTAAAATACGATTACATATTAAGTAAGAAAAACGGCGAATAAGCAGACCAGACAAACGTTGTGTGAAACATGTTGTTATTGTTACTCTGAATCTGTTGTGAACTTTTGAATGTAAAAATTGTACATTACAACAATACATAAATCCCTACGTATTAAGATAAATGTTTACATAGCTATTATTACCTGTTAATACTTAAAACTATGATATAATGATAGCGATAAGACTATGCCACGACTCTTACGTATCAATTTTGCATTTACAATTTACCTAATTATAATTGTTAGTCTAAAGATACTCTAAACAAATTATCATTTATCTAAATATGTATTCACTTGAAAGCTTTTCTTGCTTCATCGTTTCTGATAACTTTCACGATAACGAAAGAGGAAAGCTGTTTGTTAAAACGTTAGAAAATGATCTTTGCTCTCGGTTTGTTTGTACTTGATCATTGAAAAGATGATGATTATTATGCAGAGAAATAAAGATAATATACATGTTTACCTAAACGTTTGCTTTGACGATCATCATTACACAGAATGCTATGAGGCAACATAAACATGCTTCTTATGCACCTCAAAATTAAGTTATTGTGAAAAAACTCATTTATTTTGTAAACATGTAGAACCCTTGCCGGGGCAATTTGTATAGCTGTGTCTTATTTTATAAATTATGGCCACACACACACACTCACATTTTATCAAATTCGAGCGGTCCTAGTTGTAAAATAGTCTGTAAAATATTTGATGTGGGAATACTTTATTTCTAAATTCAACTTTCCTTTTGATGATTGAGTGACGTGGGGGAGAGACAAAAGGAAAAAGTTTTGCACATTCTTGTTTTGCATCTATCACTTTGCTGTAAACTGTTAACTACATACGTATATCTAGACGTAGACTGCTAGACACGTTTGGGAAGAAGGGAGGCAAACAAACAGAGAGAAAACAAAACTAGAGAGCCTCTCACAGGATTTGGTTAGCGGAGTTTTGTACGGTATGGCATTATATATGTCCTGTGCCCATCCACAATAGATTACACACTACACACACACACACGTACATACACAAGTTTCAGTAGCAACCTGTCACTTGAGAAAGAATTACAAATGGTTTTCCTTGATACGAAAACCTACCCCTGATTATTACGGGGACGAGGAGAACACGTAAAGTATTTTAGCATGATGGATTTCAGTTGAGTGATGTGAGTCCGTAGAGACCTCATCCCAAACATAGCGGAAGGAAAATATCAAGCGTGTATAGTATTGCATATATAGTTACTCTTGTTATTCTATGAAATATAAACTTTTTCTCCATATTAGTGTGCAATATACAACAGTATATTATGCTGTATATAGACTGTCCACTAGAAGCCGTCATTTCATCAAGCCAGTTGAAAAGTTAAACCCTCAGGCCTTCGTATCATTCCTTTTGGTTCAGAAAA
>JAQIVE010004235.1:0-14941 GCA_034698285.1 Sminthurinus bimaculatus | reverse complement strand
CTGAAAATTCATGCGTGGAGTAGTACTTTGCCTACGATTTTAGCTATTATTTTACCCATGTTGTATGAATCGAGTTTTATTTCCAGCACACCAACTAGGACAACGAATAATCAATGTATCTATATCATAACCGTTTTCGTAATTCCAAACGTGCGTGCTTCAGCAATTAGTTGTTAATCTAATATTCGACTTAACAAAAACGTTTGTTTCCCCAGTGCTCGCTAGAATTGTTTTTGAGGAACGTTCATCAGTGAGGAGTATGAAATTGATATAGACCTTGTTTTATATTAGAAAATTGCGGTAGGGAAGTCCAATCAAACGTTTTCGTTGTATGATTATTGTGGTGCTAATGTTCGCATGAATAGGTCGTTTGTACTTAAATTGCTGGAGGTTATTTTATAGACATAGTTATAAGAAATGGAAAAAAGGTATGTACATAATATGTGAAGGAACCGGAGACTTGAGCATAAAATAATCATTGGTTTAAGAAAGGCTAAACTGCCTGGAGGCTCCCACGGAAACATTACTATTACTATGATGGTTATGGTGTTGATGGTCTTACGGCAATGGCAATGGTTGGTTCAAGTGTTTATAAGAATGGGCTTGCTCTCGATAGTGACTGGCTGCGTGACATGACATGGAATGGCATCGCCCAGTTGCTTTAAACATATATTCACATTCACAAACTGTAGTAAATATCCCTGACTACTCATGCTCGGTCGCAGTGGCAGTTGTAGATACAGACTAGCTCGTCTTTTCCTACTTTGCTGCCGTTTTAGTTGAAGTGGAATAGCAAGCAGGTGGATTGTTATGAGACTACTAAAGGACCATAATCGTTGACTTTGGAACATGCATTTTGTATGTTACTCCTACTACAGCGGCCCTATATCATCCATCAACTTGATTTGTCAATTTTTTTCAACTGTTGTCATTAGCTTTCGGATGTCTTTTATCATGGAGTGGGGATTGCTTGCAAAAAAAATTTCAAGGATCTTATTGAAATTATTAAAATCGTAGTCGATGATTCACAGTCGATCAGTGCACTTATTGTTGGAAAATTTTCTAACCCTATTCCATGTTGATTCGATAAGCTCTGTACATAATTTCAAAAAATTGAAGCAGACTCTAAATTTAAAATAGAAAATGTCGTCATGGCTTGGAAAAAGGAGGCAAGTGGAATTTCAAATTCCCCATAGACACTCGCCATTGATCAGATTCAATGGTTTCTCCCGTAGGAGGAATAAATATTGTAGGAAGGCCAACACAGGGAGGGAAAAGGAAAGAAATTTCGAGGAGCGCTTGTCACGTTGTATTATTTTCTACGTACGCACATAGTGGCAATGCCTAATGCAAATACATACATATTGTTACCAAGTATTAATGTGAGAAAGAGAGCAGAGGAAAAAAAATTCGGAGTGTTTACACAAGAGTAGCTGTTGGTATAAAGTAGGAGGAGGAGGAGGTGACACTGACACTGGCAGTAGTCACAAATGACTATCTATCCATTCCATTCCGTACGATGGATAGATAAATATATAATATACGTCCTGTCCTCACGGTCACAGTCACCATGTATCTTACATAGAGTTTGGGTCCGATGGAGAAGATTCTATGCCAGAGGGTACATGTGAATATTTAGGAATTGCATTATTATTAAAGGAAACTATAGGAAAATTTCTAGTTTCTCCGCCCATCATACACTTCCAGTCTCTTCTGTTCACTCTGTACTATTTGTACCGTTCTGTAACTACTTCTGTACTTACATAGGAGGAAAGCGAATCCAAGTCTAAAATGAATTCATCCCGCAGTAAACTCTATAAAATACCCAGTTTGTGCAATATGTACTCGCTATTTAAACAATGCACATAAGTATTTACATTGTACATGAATTTTATAAAAATTATAATAGAGTATTTACCTCAGAGTTCGTATAAAGCTCTTTTTTCTGTTGCATGTATGTACGTTTTCATATGGTTGCAGATACATCTTTCAAGTAAAACAAACACGAAAGGAGGTTAAACATGGAACATTGGGGATGAGTCTTTACCTATGGAAAGGAAGGCAAAGACTGTACCAAAAGTCCGTGTACTGTATATTTGTATACGATATTTCGAGCTAAACCCCAAAAACGAATGCTAAGGGTTGTGTTTTTGTGAATAGTGAGAATCCAGTGCATACTTTCAGTAGAATCCGCCACACGCTGTACTGAACTGTGTTAGTGGCTGTAGATGGTAGTATACAGTGCAACGTAGTGCACATAGTCGAATCCAATGGAAATGGAAAGCAGGGGGAGGCTTCTTGATTACATGTATCGATTGAGCAGGAAGTCTCGTCACATCGTCGAAAAAACCTCCCAAGCAAGCAGATGCTCCCTGCTGCTATTTTACTCCTCAATCTCAATGGGACATCCACCAAAGCCGTATGTGTAATGTGTAACAAAATCCTACCTCCCGTTGTATCAAATACAAATTAAATTCAAGAGTCCGTCCACCATGCTCGACTCGACTCAACTCAACTCAACTATGTTCCGTTCTCTTATAGATGGATCAAACGTATTGCATTGTGTGGTATTGTATTGGGGCGAATCGTATTGTATTGTACACGAGCCTCATACACAATTCACAATTTTCCTGTATACTTTTCTCTAATATGAACACGAAAACAGGACTAAGAACAAGATGAACAGCTTGTGTATATTCCAAGTTTGTGTTTTTTCCTAACGAAAAGTGTGGATACGTAGAACTGTATATGTATGTATGTAAGGGAAAGTAAATTTGATGATATATTCGTGTATCTGTATGCATGGGGAATATATTATACACATGATCAATGATGTATGGACGGTGGATCGGTAGCAGAATATTTTATTTTCTACTTAGGCTCTCTTTTTCTTCGTTCTTCTCTCTTTCTCTCTTTCTCTCTCTCTCTCTCGCTCTTTTTTCTCCCAGTGTGTGTAAACTTTGATTCTGATTCAAATGCATATTTAATCATGTTGAATAATGAAAACCATGCGAATAATTTCTCCCGGCGACCGAAAAAACGACGAGATGTGCTTGTGTATTCCAAATTTGTACAGTTTGAAGGAGATTCTATATATTATATAGTAGAGACGACTTGTGGTGGATAAATGAGTGAAGAAAATCATGTGGGAATCACTACCTACAGCGCTACATTATCATTATCAAATCATTTTCACTTTCGATGTACACCGTATGATTTGATACAAACACACAAGGTTCAACTCACAAATAGTCTCAAAACTTTCAAGATGTTGTGTTATGTGGATCAATTGAATTTTATTTAACCGATTCCACTTTTCATGTTATAGTTCTAATGACGTGTCTAGTTTTCTAGAAGTATGAGGCTGTTAAAATTGTGGAGGGTCTAAAAAGGGGAGTGTGAAAATTCATTGTATTTATTCTTTATAATTTTTTCAATCAACTCCCAATAATTGCAAATGTGAGGCTTTGCAGCATTGTGAACCAAACCGCTGGTTAACTAAATGTTAAATATTTCAATGAAAACAAGTAGATGTAGCGGATAATTGGAAACCATTGTTGGTCGTGACTTCTGAATTTACATTTCCAATCTGTCATTTGAGATTTCGGCCACCCTCATAAAAAGAAGAACTAGAATTTTTTTTTCGCTGATAAAAAATTCTGTTTTTCATATTAAGTTGCACTTTTGATAGGGGATAGCTTACGATTACACTGTACATTTAAATGTATACCTACATATTTGAAAGAAATGAAACGGTTTTGCCTACCAATCGATTTTTATTTGTTCGATTCGAGTTGGATGACAAAAGTTAAATAGGAGAGGATTCGTTTGTTATGCAGATATTGTCGTTTTTGGATTTAAGATAAACGTATTTGGGGGCGTGCAGTCAACTATAGAAAAATAGACTTTATAGCTTGAAATTTCCATAATCCCAACATGCATACACATGGTATCTGTCGATGCAAATGTGGATTTTCTAAATTTGTAAATTGACAAAAAAAACAAGGGAAAGACGTTCAACGCCAAAAGTAAAAGATAGGGGGAAAGTGTGTGTGGACCCTTAGAAAAATATCTTGGCTTCAGATTGTGTAAAATTTCGGCACGGATTTGGTCAAAAATGTCAGTTCATTAACTTTTCCTGATATGTTAAAAATATGCAATCATAATCTCATCGTACCTTTATCCATCGATATAAATAATTGGTTGACATGGAATTTTTATTAATATTTGGTAACTGTTTGATGAGACATGCATGGCAGTATGCTACGTGCTCCTACAAAAATCATCAAATTTTGATCAAATATGATGTGACTGTCGACCAGAATAGTATCAAACTGATCTCATCAAAATTTGATGAAAAAAGACGGCATTTTTTTCCAAGGGGGTGTACATTTATTTGAAGTTGTATGGACTATGACTATGAATAAATGGATAAATGATGATAGTTGGGGATAGAAAAAGACACTGAGGTATTATTATGCGCGTTGGTTTTATTTTATTTATGAGCTGTCTTCATGCATATTTTTTCCAAAGTTTTGTACACAATTTATTAATTTATCTGATCGAGAAGAGAGAAAAGATAAGTTTTTTATTTGGGAAATCCACACACACGACTATATAAACATATTTTCATCTACATGCATGATACAAGTGTATGCGCAGTGTACATTGTAGGTATTCACCGGTAGACTTATATATGCGTTAGCATTTATACTATATACACGTATACACTATACACATAACGGACGTGAAGTTCATGGCAACGGGAATGGCAATAAGTTTGCTCTTTCTGTATAAAAGTAGTAGATATATTCCACAGAATTTGACACAGGAGCTCCACAGTGAGTGTGAGTCAGTCACATTGAGAAAAAATTATGACCTTTGGAGGTTTGGGTGCTCGTGTGTCTCCTCCGAAAATTTTCTTAAGTTTCCATTTGATCCTTCCCTATGATATGATCTCATCTATAATGCATTGAGCAAGTTGAACTTCTCTGCATCACTCTTTCTCTCTCTCTCTCCCTCTCTCTGTATTTCCATATAAATTTCCCTTACCGTCCTCCTTAGTTCAACTTGACTACTTGATACACTTCAGAGTCAAACACATACAGGCGCTGTTCAATGTTCAGTTTGAATGTACAAATATTATGATATACCCTTTATATATGGTTTGATATGGTGTAACTTGTGTACATGCCAGTCCATTTGGTATATTAGATGCATAATATAATCATGTAATAGACAATATTCTGATATATAAGAGAAAAACGTTCTCCACACAACATGCGGACTTGTACCAACGCATATACACATTTAGGTAGAAAACTCGACGAAAATGAAAGACACACTGAAGTAATTCTGATATCCGCTGCATGTATTATATTATACGTCTTGTTTATGTTAGCCTTTTGTAACTGAAAAATATGGAAAGATAGTGAGGATCAGAGCATCAGCATCATCACCATATCATCATCATCGTCATCATCATCATCATCGTGTTCATATAGAAGAGGAAACGATAGGATTTTAAAAAGTCATGCATAGGAAAACATTTTTAAATTTAAATTGTACGTGAATAACATAGTAATAACGATATATCCATCTTTTTTAATACATTGCGCATACATACATACATACATAGATACGTGTGCATGTTCACTGTATTTATATACGGGAAAAGTTGTGATCATGTGCTTATTTCTTATAGATATACTTCTTATTCTTCTTGGGCCTACCTACTCTATTTTACATGTAAAAATTCTATGTAGATTCCATGTTGTGTCCTTCCAATCTCCGTCTGTCACCGTCCTCGTCACCCTCTCTCCTTCCTCTCTCTTCTCCCAGCCCATCCATCGCCAGCCCATCGCATCAAGTCTTCGATATTCTCCCATCCCAACTGGCTTATTTCCATTTACATTTTGGTAGGACGAAACAGAAGATGAAGGAGAAGGTGTATGTATGGTCCATAAATTAGCTCAATTTGGTGCTTGAAGCCACACATCTCTGTAGGACATTTTTATTCCTCGTTTGCCCGCCGCCAACTTTTCTTCTTCTTCTTCTCCTCTGCATATTATGTATTGTAGCGTACCGCATTATATAGCACGATGTTTAGACTCAAGTTGAAATTCATATTCGTATTCAAATTCAAATTCAACTCAACTTCACAGCTTGACTCAAAGCTCTCTCAGCTCGTTCTTCTTTTCTTGTTGGTGCATTGTCTCCTTCCATACATATAGCTAGTTAGGCATGTATGTATGTGTGTGTGTGAATTTTCTCACTCCCAATCTTGTCTCATTAGCCGAGCCACACACGCAAAATCTTTTTATTTTTGTAATTTACCTTTCTCCCGTTTTGATTCAATTTAAATGTGGAATTGCATAAACGAAAATATACGGCTAACGGGAATTCTGCGGAATCGTTTTAAGGCAAGGGGACGCTTCATTTCCTGTCCTCTATTACTTTATGTTATGTTCTTATAATATGACTGGTGGTTAAACTTCTGGTGTAATTTACACTGTACACGCATTTGCATTTGTACTGCTATAAATATGTACAAACAATATACAAGTCCTCATATTAGTAAACGTTGCGAAGCGATATTATGTTGTATAAGAGTGCATGGATATACATATGGAATAATTTAAGAGTTCGTGTTTCCTGGAAATATCCACAATGTATACAAGTGTGTGCTTGAATGTGAATTTGAGTATGTTTTGGAGGAATAGAGCCACAGCCACACAGTCGCATGGAGTGTTGAGAATCCCACAAAAAGTGCTATAACCATAATAAAAGCCAATAAAACTACTCAAAGACACATTTTTGAGGCCATTCGACAAGAATATAAAATCTTATGTAGCTACATGCACGTAATTTCTCTCTCTCTCTCTCTCTCTCTCATTCTTTAGTCTAACTCTAATTCTAACGTTATTTACGTCGTTATATTATGTACACATGAGGTATACAAATTTTCTATGCATGTTTTCCTTTATATAGTTTAAAGTTGTTGTTGTTGTTCTTATGGTCTCATATTACAAGTTTATACATATACAATGTATACATATTTGTATGTAGAGGGTTCACGCAAATCAAGCCTATTTTCTAGGCATCTTATAGTACCAAGTGTGGTCTGTACATATTTATCAATTGTACATAAATACGTGTATTGAAATTGCCGTACATTTATGACCAGGGAAGCACTTGTTAAAGTGTGAGCAATCGCATATTGACAACTTGATTGTGCAATTTATAAGGTTGGCAGAGCACCGTATAAAACCAAACTCAATAATAGTATTTACACACAATAATAGTATAGGAAAATAATGAAAGCTCCATTTATATAATTTAAGCAGTTTCACATGATTTTTACAACCAATCATGATTTATGAATGTAAATATGCACGGAATGATTGACCGTATTTTTATTTTACATTACATCTGAGGGAAATCACATCGATAGCTTGTACTATTGTACTATGGTCTGGGGTAACTGCAGAAAATATAGTGTGGAAGGGGGATAACGGCCGTGCATATAGTTACAGTATATAGATGAATAGATCACGACCTTTCGTGCGTATACACATTTGTATATGTATCTACGGTCTATTATACATATTGTAGTTGAGCTATAGTTAAATATATGGTAATGGATGCTATTTAAATAGACGGATGAGATTATCAGTGTACTAGTCGCTATCGCTATCGCAATTCTATTCCTAGGTGGAAAAAAACGATACGAAACTATAATATTTTCGTGGCAGACAGTTTCAGTTCGTACCATACGATATCATATCACATCTTTTCATTTCCATCCTCTGACGATGGTGTCAAATTTATCAAGGAAAGTTTATTCACAGTGTATTCATTTCCTATATGGGTGTATAAATAAATGAGAGCTCTCCTTTTCCTCTAGCTAAACTGAAACCATGAACCATGGCCATGGCTGCCTTTTAGTCATGTCCACTCTGTCCACATTCCATGCAAATATATGTATTCTCACGTAACTTGTACAGATAAAAGGCAATCACACAGCCTTATGATCACGGTCAATGGATGATGATTTTTGTTGCTATTCATATTCTATAGCAAGACTCTGAGAATGTCACAAAAAAATTAAAAAATAATGATGGTAATTCTCTGCAAGTATTATATGGATGCACATCAGGTTAGTAAGAACACGCACGCATCCATTCAGCCTTCGCCCTTACCTTTACCACTGAGGATTGTAAACAATTACACGACATCATTCCCCATTATTTATAATTTTGTGGTGTGAACATACATACACGAACGATGGCTGAGACAAGAAGATTGCATGTAAGAATAAAGAATATGATAGTAGGAAAGGACGCAGCACAAAAATATGTGACTTATTATTGAATAAAAAGTCTGAAATTTAATTAAATTATGCATACCATCATGAAATGCAATGGAAGACGACACCTTGAATTCTGAATTCACAAACAAAGGCAATTAATGTTGTTGATGACTAGAACAAAACAGAGTAGGAATCTTTATACCAGTGTTCTCAGACTCGCATCGTCCAGGATACTGAAACATCTAGATTGCTTCTCTTTCAAAGTGCATAATGAATAGAAGAAGGGAAGAAAAAAACTTGCAAAACTAGATTTGAATTTTTGGTCGAAGCTTTGTTCGGTCATTTGACTTGAGATTTAGGACTTGGATTTGAATTTGGGTTTGGCTCTGGCTGTGATTTTGGTTCGGGTTGACTTCTCCTTGTTGGCTGGAATGGACTCGTTTCTATGTAGCTGCGTTGAATCACCGTGTCATCTCATGAATGTCAAAACAATTACTGAATATAGTTTCTCTCACTGACTGTATATACACTTAGTTATCAGTGTACATGTAAGTGTGAGTTCGTTTTTGCCAATTAGAGGTTTTTTGGATCTGTCCTCAACGCTTCATTTTGTATAGACGTTTCTTGTTGTATTGTAGTCTGTAGTCTGCATTGTCCTTCTTTTCTAGCTGTTTTCCTCTTTTCAGGATGAGTAGTCTCCTTTTATTACATAACACAGAGGCTTGCGTAATAACAATTGTTTATTAATAACCTTTCCCCCCGGTTCTCTATATTCAAGACGGCGATCAAACCTATGTACATACGTCTATTCCACTCTATATCAATTCCTAATATTCTGGAAAAGCATTTTTTCTATGATTTTACTAGGACCAGCCAAAATTTAATTACTGGTTTATCTGCTACGGGATTAAAACCGCCAACTCTCCCTTCTTCTCTTGCTAATTTTTTATTTCATGTACAATTATCGTGATTGTGATAGGCGATAAAAAAGTTTAAAGCTTTTAACAAAGTGTAATGTCTGGTATTCGGTATAGACTCGTCGTAGTTTAAGATTTATCAACTAATTTGAGTCTCTTACTTGTGTTTCAATCCCCAATGATCATAATTGTTACGATAAATGTATGTATTTTGTTTTAACAAAATGTACTGCCTAAAAACTTGTAATTGTACAACTATATCAGTTTTTCTCCGGTTTACTCGTGAATGTGAAACTACTATCCAAACTCACAATCAGTTTATTATTGTTGTTAGAACTTTTCACATTTCTCCCTTATTTTCTCTCTAGCTTCCGTTTCAGTTCTTTCCCTTTCTGGTCATGTTGGTTTTGTACAATAGAATGTTTTTCGTCCTGGATTGCTCTTTCTCCTTTTTCTCTTCTTGTCCGTCCATCAAATGCTATTAAAATAGAGTAAATAAGCGAGAGAATCTGAATGCCAATAAACGATGCGGCTTTTGTTCCTCGCTTGAGCACAACGTCATAAAATAGTCATTAAGGATTTTGGTCAATACATAACAGTATACGTTCTATAACTATGTATAACACTTTCTTGAACCTTCATTACAATTTACAGCTCTAACGATACATACGTTGTACATATTTGTAGTACAGTTCTTATTTGAACTGTTGGAACTGTATGCACACGCATATCTTTAAAAACAAAGGGGCACACTGCTTTTCCGGTATAATACATAATATTTTGTAGTCATAGGTCACATATTTTGATAGTGCAGAATGCGCATTATATTTGTTTATACTTACCGTGTTTTCTGAATTGTGCTAGAGAAGCACATCTCAAGTATGTAGGTGTAATACTTTTCAAGGTGAGAAATTATAACACTATGGGTTGCTGCGACAGAATTTAAGAAAATATGGTACATACATACGTTTCTCGTCGCTTGCTTGTACTTGTACTCTCCATTCATTATCGTAGTTAATGATATGAAGACGCGAGCAATAAAACAACATTTGTCTTTTTAATAACTCCATTAAAAATTATTAATACAATATATCGTATATAACACGTAGTAAAGAGTAAAGAGATATCCTCACACAGAAGCTCCTTCAGTAGCCAATCGCCTAAGCCACATGTTTGGGGTTTAGTCATAACTATCTATCTAATCGGAAGTAGTCGTATTCGTAAACAGTATATGTAGCCCTATCATGCGCTAATAGTAATTGATATTGATTGATAATAACAACGATGATGAAACAGATAGTCTGTATAGTTTACATCGATTAGCCATATAATATGTACATAAAATATTAGGTGGAAATTTGGTACGGCGCGGCATTCTGACGCTGAATCATAATGATAATAATGATTAGGTTTCATTTCTATTTTTAAGTGTTTCAACTCCGACTTACTGAAGGGAAAATAAGCATAGACTTTAATTATTTATTTGGATTGATCCAATTTTCGTCATAGAGAGTACATTCCATATTCACACACTTTCGATAATACAAATCAAATATGTGTATTAGTTTATAGTGTGTATACGTTATTATTTTATCAAAAATGCGTGGATGATTTTCACACATTTACCTTTGTATGTAGGCATACTTTACGTGCATGTATGCTCTTTAGGCAATATATGAAGTTTAACATTCAACTGGCTATTGAAATAATGTGTTTTTATCCGCACCTTTTAAAAAACTGTGACAAAGCTTTTAAACATTTTTATGGCAATAAACAACTGTAAGATTGACGATGAATCGGTGATAGTGATAACGACAGCGATACATGATAGTATCAAAAGACGTTTGTGCTTTACACATGTTATATCGATAAACATGAAAAAATGTTCCATAAAATAAAGGGGAGAGACAATAACAGTAATTTGAACATCCAATATTGAGTGTTGTGATTGCCATATTGATCAAACTAAACTGTACTATATTGTACGGTATTTTGAAATTCATGTTATAAAGTACCTACACTTGCCTTGTTTAGTGGAACGACACATAGATGATGGATCACAGAGAGAAAAGTGTCAAATGGTATCAATTCAAAGTTATTACCTATCTGTTTTTGTTGGTTTTTTAAGCGTGAGAATATTTTGTCCTAGAAGCAGCTCCTCCGTGTAGATTGCACATGTGGAAAATACAGATGAACTGTTATGGATGGAGACAAAGAATCTTTATGCATTTTATAATTAGCACATTTTGGATTTATTATGCACACATGTGTGTATGAGTCTTTGGCTCGGCTTAGAAAGTAGAAAATATTGAAAGGCATTGAGTGTAGGATTTTGTTTACCTTTTTACATGATATCGTACGTGTTTGAAAGGAATTGTAGATATACATATATTTGCTACCTAGCTATGTCACTGCTCCCTTATTTTTTCAAATATGGTAGCCATATTGAAATTAATGGTGGTTGGTAATATTATATTTTTCGGTTAAGTGTTTGTATAAAGTAAATCACTTTGCTCTTGAATTTCAATCATTGAAGCAGTGATAATCCCGACGATTAATTGTGTTTTTTGTCTTGAAAGAAAAAAAACAATGATTCACCTGTTCTTTGGCTTCACTTGTTCTGGTGCTCACTTACTGAAGTGTAGCATAGAATTGGGTGAATATGTATGTACCTATAAATTATGTGTAGACACACAAAATATAACATAAAATAATTTTCATTAGAGTGTTAAAACAGAGGTCGTAAGTGAGTAGTTGGCATCTAGTTTATTATAGGCATTATAAAATTTTATAACGTCATTGTGTTTACGTGTGAGCAATTTGACGTTTCAACGCACCTCAATAATAATTACTACTGTCATCATGTATATATACATCTGCATATGTTTTTTCTTTTCGTTCTTTCAGTGTCGATATAATTCTGGCTATCCTGTACTCTCTGTGGACCACGTTTATTGTCAGATAATTTTTTAACGTGGTTCACTAAACTACAACTTTCAGTTTCACTCAAAAGGCAAACATTGCGTGAATAGGAATCTGAGTACACAAACGAAGGAATGAATGAATGAGTAATACATATAAAATATAAGCCATGTCAGAAGTCAGCGGGCCGATTTCGTATGAAAGATGGTATTGATTGATATTATTTATAAGCACTTGACTGTTGTACAAGAACAATCGATATAGTTCATGATGTTTTCACGTTCACTTTGGTTTGTTCAAATTGAGATTCAAATTCAATAGATCCTTTTTTAACCGAGCATGTAAGCAGTTACTTTCTTTTCAAGAAAAGTTAAAGCACCAAAGGATTTCCCGTTCAAGCGGGGTTTCATCCTACAGTCGGCCTTTACCAATAGTTGCTAAGCTTACAAAAATGACTGACTGCGTCGAATCAATAAGCAGATAAATGGCTCATCCATATGAGCTAAATCGTTAGCACTATGATTTGTAAATATTGCAAACTTATTTTGTACATTTTAGTTATATTCTTGTTTTTTATGCAGAGTTTCCCGCTCAAGTCTATTGGAAAAGTAGAGATGAAGCCTATTTACGTATGTAACCGACATTTTATATTGTACATATTATTATTGCCTTCCGTACACTCGCAGCAGATGAGTTTCTCTTTGCATGTGTGCCTGCCTCAACTTTTGTTTGTGTTTTTTAACAAGAAGAAATTTCACTTCTGTGTTTGAGTTTTGAAACGTGTGCTGTTCTCTCTGTCCTTTTTCTGTCACTTGAAAAATTCAAACTTTTGCGTACATATAAATTCAAGATAAAAAGGTGTAGAGCTAAAAAATGCAAATTCAAAATGTCTGTTATGTACTCTGTCCCCTTTTTCTGTGGCTCTGAAACATGTTTTCGCATTCTATTGAAATAATGATGATTAATGTCAATTTAAAAGATTCAATGTTTTACAGGGAAAAAATACGTGTTTTAAGTTTCAAATTCAAGTTGTTTTAGGAATAATTTTGACATGAGGTTTAAAGTTATGTGCGTGAGTGTAAATTTCCATCGAGAATAACAGTATAAAATTGGACGAAAACGAAAAGGGACGAAAAAACTGGAATACAATAGCTCTCTAAGGATAAAGAATATGAGAAATGACAATGAATACAAACTTTATCTGTAAATGTGAAGAAAATGACACGTTATATCGCCCACAACGCGATAGAAAATAAAAACGGTGGGAGAAGATTCATCGCTCCAAAAAGTTTGTGATTTCTCTAGACTTGTCTTTTCTTTCTGGCTCAACCCTGTTCTTTACCTTCACTTGCATATGAGCAAAATGGCTGAAAATGGTATTTCTTCTTGGTCTTCTTCTTCTTCTTCTGTCCCGTTTCATTGTGACTAAACTAAAGCTACTTGAAAGTCGATGTGCGTTGTGTTGTGGAGAATTTTTTTAAAGATTTCCTCATCTCTCTCTCTTCCTTTCCGTGTTTGTGTCTTGATTTTTTTCGCGGCAGCTGTCTTTGGAGAAAAGGCAAAATAATCCTGAAAGATCGGTGTCTATACAATCTGATGGGATTTGGGCAAAATGTTTGCTATATATGCCTCGCCGTTTCCTCCCTCCGTTTCAGTTCCGCTGTTTTCTTTCACTCTCTGACTTCGTCTTTTATCTTTATCGCACACTAGGAAAAAGTCTCCGTCTTGAATAGATATGAGGTGTATTCCTTTGCCGCCCGTCGCTCCGAATTTTTGCCCAAAACGACCCGCTGCATAGCTCTAAGCTGATTCCAACAGTTTTCTTAGTCTGTCTCCTCCGCCATCGGTACTCAGTAGTTGGTAAATACCCGGGTATTTTTTCCAGTTCTCCTTTCCTCTATCCTACTTGGTGTACATTTATACATGTATACATTTATGTATACACATTTCTTTTTTAAAAGTCCTTCCCTGATTTCGATTCGCCTTTCAGTCTGTTTCTGCTTGTATATTCCATTACGACATTGCATCACACATTACACTTCTTTCCATTCTATTCCTCTCATTTTCCCCTCCTGCTTTTTCTCGCCTACATATTTTCCATTATCACATCACGCACGCACTCAGTGTGAACACACAAATGTGTTATTATAGAAAAATACTCGATTCATGTCCTCTCGTACTTCTCGGGCTTTTCCCAGTCAAATGACTGCTCCTTTCCTCCCTCCCTTTAAGCATTATCTTATATGGCTAAGATATACAGTTTCCTTCTGTAGGCTCTGTGCATGCATACATACATATACATATTTGGCTACACTTGAAGTTAAATATCGTCATGCATGCACAGTACACGTACACTCTTTTACGTTTGAATAAATGAAAATAGGTATACGTAGAAGACAGATAAGGGCAGATTCATACATTAGTATTAGATTGGAATTGTTACACGTCAGATTGTTCTCAAGTAAAATTTATCTGTAGGAACTGAATTCAGAAGGAAAAATCTTTCCAACATTGAAAAACATTGAACTTGCTTCGTCTCGTCTTTGTCATCATCGTCTTGGTTGTCGCTGTCGTCGAGAAGGAAATCTTGCTTCAAATCAAATTAGTCTAATCATCATTCACTCTCTGGCTCTTTTTGTTCTCTTTCTTTCCTTCATTCCTTCATCCTTTCATTTCCATCTCCAACTCGGCGTGTGTACTTACAGACAGTACATGTAGGTTCGTTTCCTCTCTCGGATTGTGTGTGTGTGTATGTATCCAGATACAATTTACATAGTAGAAGACTCGTCAC
>JAQIVE010004234.1:0-14941 GCA_034698285.1 Sminthurinus bimaculatus | reverse complement strand
ATAGACTAGAGCCAATAATGTAAAATGATATTGAGAGACATGGTTTTGTAAGCTAGTTTTGTTTTTGTTATTTGATATTTGATAAAATTAAAAATATATTTAAATTTGAAAAAAACCTGCATTTGAAACCGGATTTATGTGGTTACTTTCTATGAATTTTTGGATAAAACGTAACTATAGGATAATTTTGGCACAATGCAGTGGTGTCAAGTTTCAAACTTGATATTTTGCAAATCTGTAGCTTTTTAGCCTTCCGGATTGTCTCTTTTATTGTTAGGAAAATATTTTGTCAAATCTCATGCAATTTTGATGAGAGAATAAGATTCGACAAGATTAACAGTTTTTGGTAACCATTTCATGATTAATTATAAAAATCTCATCGAAAGTTGATAGAAACTGGTTATATCTTCGACAACTACAAAATTTTATGATATTTTTGACAGCATTTTTGCCTAAGGGTAGATTTTTAGATTGGAAACGTTCGTCTGTGAAATCTGACAAGGAGATGGTTAAAAAAAATTGAAATTATATTATAGTATGACTCAAAACTCCAAGACTTGGCGCTTGTTGTAAAAAAAGGAAAAACGGAGTTCACCTATATGTTCGATGTTGTCCATAGCTTTCAACTTTTCGAAACTTGAAAGATGCAAAAAAGTGCAGAAACAAAAAAAGTTGGCCAAATAAATATATATAAGTTTTATACCTCATACCTTTGTTTAATATTGTCAAAAGTTGACATTTTTCATCTTTATTAGTTTTTTCAATAAGTATATTATTATATAATATCATTCTTGTCGATTTGGAAAGGTGATAATATACAATATTAGTAATAATAATAATAATAGTCAATAAGTAATAATAAGGAATCACCAACTTCATCAATAATACATTAAATATATACTTACAACCTACAGACAGATACAACTTGACGTATTTAAACTTTTTGGTTAATAAATTCTTTGCAAATATTATTTATATTAATTTACATGTACACATCTATAGTAAGTTGACAACACTGTCTCGAACATTTTCCGCACATTTTACATACATAATAATATCGAGGTCAATCGAGAATCCATTTCGTTTCCGTGTTTTCATTTTTATAGTTTTATAGTCTAATTTTACTGCTCTTTATCTACAATTTATACAGTTAAGTATGTAGATAGTTTACTTTAACCTTTAACCTCTTCTTTAGCTCCTTATTTAGGAATGCTAAAGCCGCTTTTAACTTTTTATACTTTATACTGTAAGTATGTATTGCACTGGTGTAAATAGTAAACAGTAAATAGTTTAGTTGACTGGTTGACTGGAGAAATATGCACTATGCACTAATGTACAAACTAGTTATGTATTTAAGATTTAAGTATGTAAGTACAATTAAAGTTTTGTCAGTTGTTAATATTGAATATTAGTTTGACATAATAATCTTAAGTTTTACTTATAGTAGGTTATATTATTTCATTATTACGCATTATTATAAATTTTTGAGGTTTATTACAAGTTATAAGTTTCAAGTACTTTATTGACCTTAATAACCTTAAAGTAATAGTTTTCTAAGAAGTTTTATTTTCTATCATCTTTATTGAATATTGAATACTATTTTTAATCACTTTTGTTTATCTAGGTACAATCCCAAATCCCAAACTTTTTTGCTTAAAGGTTGTTGCTGTTGTTAAAGATACGAGATTTTACCTTGATTATTGAATAGATGTATCTACATTTAAGACCTTAAATAATATAATATATGTATTTAATTATGTATACATAATGTTAAATTCAAGTTCAAAATACGCTGCTATAATTCGTGAAATATCACGAAATTGTTTTCTTAGAATTTCAAAATTCCTTAAAGCTAAAATAGGAAAAGGTTTTACAGGTTACACATTTTTCAAGTGTGATGTTTCACATGTACATTTTTAATTTTTAATGCGACATTTAACTATACAACTTTACAGTGTTCTGTCGTATTGTTTTACACAAGTTTAAGAGCAGTAAATATATAATATTATTTTAATTTTTAACATTTTAATTTTTAATAGAAACTACACTATACATCAAGCTTATATGGAAGTTTGGATTTTAGATGTAAATTGTAAATATTTAAAATGTAAACGCTATTAATTTTGAATAGCCTCCTCACACCTCACAAAATTTTACTTTTTGATCTTTAATCTTCAAGGTCAACCTATAGCCTATCGCTGAAGGAATAATGCCAACTGTCAACTGCCGACTTTCGAAAAATTTGCGATATAAGGTAAATATTTGTCATAAATATTAATTATGCATGTAATATTTAATATTTTTATATTATGGTTGTTCTTTGTTCCTATTTTATTACAGAGAAGAAGCTTTCCTTTCGATCATCGATGCAAAGACAAAAAGTTTTTAGGACTTCAAATTAAAATGTCCAGGTTTGGCACGGGTTTCCATATTCTTTAATATAAATATTATTATATTATGTAGGTAAATATTTCATATTTTGTAAATATTATTATGCCAAAGTACATGCATACTTGGTATATTTTATGTATCGTTAGTATTAAGTATGGAATACACTATTCACAATTATAAATAGTGTGAGTTTCAAGGGCTACAAACCTTAGTTTTTTCGACAGAGAAAGTAATTTGGTCTCTTACTATAATATATTTCTGAAATATGAAATTAAATAGTTTTTTATAGTTAAATAAGTAACTTTTGTTCCATAGAGTTTCCTTTAGGTACACTTGTTACTGTATAATCGGTTTTTGTGCCTCGTAGGATGACGAGGCTCGTCCGCGTCAAGATAAATTAACAAGTCAGAAGATTGATAGATTTTACCTATTGTAGAGATGTGGAAGAAATTTTAACGTTGAGAGGTTCAATTTTCAATTATTTTTAGTTTATATTATGATTAGCTTATTATTTATCTCATGATGAGAAGCCGTTTAGGCGAACAAAATTCACCTGAAGTTCAGGTGAATTTTTACATGTAAAGGTCCTTTTTGGAAACGAATTATGCTTTCAGTTGCAAATTATTGCATTTCAGCAGTTATATGTTGTATACTACGCTGGCCTTCAATGTTCTTAGAAAAGGTGCTAAAAGTTAATTTTTCTGCAAAAAGAACTTGTTTATTGTATTTCGCAGAAAGTAAGCCCACCAAATTAACTGAGAAATGAATAGATCGTCATGGAAAAGAAAAATAATTCAATTTGTAAAGCATTGTTCACCTTTGAAAAAGAGAATTAATTAAATATCACAAGTTCTTGGAACAGAGAAAAAGAATGCAACAAAGGATTATTACTCTTGTGTAATGTCATTCAGTATAGTATAAAAGGTGGTGACATTGAGCTATCAAAAAAAACCCTCCTTAATAGAACTACATAGAATCGTTTACCACACTCTCAGTTGTTGAATCATGAATAGATGATTTTAATTAAAAGACAACTATTATTTTATTGTGTTTTAATGACTCTTCTCCTGACCTAGTTTTACCAGCTTGAAATTGAATACAGATGAAAATCTATTATATTGTATAAGTAAAATTGAATCTTTACCATAACTAATTATATGTATACTGTATAAGTTTGCCTACACGTTAATAATGCTTAATACAACCCTGTGAAAATCATGTTTTTCAATTACAGTTACTCTGGACCATCTCACCATTACCGATCAGTTTTAAATACTTACCAGCGAATATTTTTTTATGCTAACTAATAATATTTTATTTAATTGGTATTAACTTTTGATATTTGAATTTGACACAGAATTCAGGTTCCTTTAAAAACTGACATACTTTTTTTATATTATTTCTTTCTCGAGTATTGACAAGTTTTATGTGTACATAATAGAATTTGTTTGTATTTTTAAAGTGAAGCGAAAAATATGTAGTGATAGGATAGAATTTTACGTAATATTTTTTGGTTTTGTTCATAAAAGTAAACACAGTCGAATGACCAGATTCTGCTGTTCTTTTTTTTTATTCTGTAAGTAATACTTATGTATTTTATTTCCCTAAAAGTATCAGTATAATATTATCATGTATTAAAGAGGTTTACTTTTTAATTTCTGAATAACTTCCATATAATATAATTTGACGTTATAGAAAACTAATTTACTGGATTTATTACATTAAATGCTCTCCTCAAGACCTTGTCATATATTCTAAGAGCTTCTTTACTTTCTATGGATGCTTTTTTGTAAATCATCAAAGATGCACAATGGAAAATATTTATGAAAAGTTTACTTTCTTATGAGATGAAGAAGCGGTGGCCGTTGGAGAGAAACGGAACATAACTTTTTCCACTTCTCACTGTCAAAGGTCAAAGGGCCAATAGTAGTCCAAGTCAATGGTTGCGGTTATTTTTTTCTCGGGTCAAAATGGTCAAGTCTTTACTCTTTGTAAGCCCACTGCCGATACCTGCGTTTTGTAAGATTTTAGAAATTAGTCAACTAGCAACTACGTTTACAACGCAATGCGAGTGCAGAAATCAAAATGAGCAATTTGAAAAGAACAAGAAAAAGTTAAGTTTCTCTTTTTCTTAAGTTTACGAGAATTATCTTGTGAAATTCTGCCAGTAAAAAAGAAATTCCGAGCTAAAATTTTTCAAGAAAAGTCTACTTTTTGATTTCGACTTTTGAAGTATATTTTTTCCAATTCCATGCTACAAAAAATGTAAAATGCTGCAAAACTCACCTTTTCTTGAGCCACAGGTCACGGAAGATTTTGAGCGGACTGATGGAGCTGCGGGCGTACATGGTGGCAATTCGGGCGAGGAGAAAGCTGTTGTCACCCCCTCTCACACCTGCCTTTGATGGGTACGCAAGGAATGGTAATTAAATTGGATGGTGGAAGGACGTGGACGTCGATAATGTCATAAGATGAACATTGTGAAGAAGAAGAAGTTAGACAAGAGAGGTCAGAGGTCAACCGAGAAAGAGAGACAAAAGAAAAGAGAACGAGGTGGCGGGAAAGTAAATCACGAATCAGGACTAACAACACTACAACGACAGCCACAACGAGCACAACGAGAAGAAGAAACACAAGAGAGAGAAACAACAACAACAACATCCATTACATATTACATTACGGTTTACATAATATATTACGGTACGATTATTTACAAAATTTTTAATTGTCTACATTACATGTTAAGTACAGTAAAAAAACTAACTAATGGTGAATGTAAACATTTTTTTTACAAAGTCAGTCAAGTGAATTACCTAAAATCTACAGATACAGTGTAAAGAGTGAAGTGAGACAAAAATAAAACGTGGTTCAAAAATACTAGTTGTCAAGTTCTTACCTGGTTCATCTGTCGGTGGTGGTGGGTGGAGGAGCTGTAGGAGGAGGATCTGTGGCTGTCTCCGGTAGAGTTGCACGGACTTTCACTGCTTTCTCTCTCTCCCTCCTCGTACATGTCGTCCTCATAGTCCTCCTCCAGTAGGGGTGGCAACGGACCCAATCTTGAAACACCTATAAAAAACGAGATTTTTTTTACTATTTTTTAAAATTTAGACAAAATTTCCCTTTATTTTCTCATAATTTAAAAAAATTTCAAAATAGGAGTATTTTTTTAATCAGGCTTACTGTAAGTGTTGTCCTGGATTTGGGTCGTAGGAAACCGGAAGTTAAAGTCGGACTCAAAGTCCTCTTCAAAAAGGTCCTCATCTTCGCCCTCCTCCTCGTCATCATCGTCGTCAAAGGTAAAGCGAGCTTTTGACCGGGGGATGGAGATGCCCAGATTTCGGGGAAAGTCACCCCCAATACTGTCCTCACCACCCTCGATCTTCTCCAGACTCTCAAAGGTGCCGTAACGGTTCATGGTGGCCACACTACAGTGACTCAAGTCTTCTTCCTCCTCGTCGTCGTCAAAGTTGTAGTCGTCATCATCCCCATAATTTTCCGCCGTGCTGTCATTTGACTCAACCCGGAGGAACTCGTTTCTACCCCCAAAGTGCCGACCGTGTTCCGTTCCACCGTTGCCATGGTGACTCCCGTTTCTATGACTATGGCCATGACTACTGTGACCGTTGTTATGAGAAGCGGAAATTGAATTTGAGATAGATATTGACTGGGAGTTTGAATTCGAGTTGGCGTTGGACACCACGCTGAGATTCATCTCCTCGTCGTCCTCCTCATCCTCCTCTTCGAGGTCATTCAGGTCATTAAGGTCAAGAGTGCCGGAGACGGTTCGAGCGCTGATGCTGGGGGGTGACTCGGGGGACCCCGAGTCCTTGGTGACCACGATCTGGGGTCGGCTTGGATTATCCAGGAAGGAGCTGACCAAAATACTCTTGCTGTAGTACCCGTTTGACACGGAGGGGTGTGAGGTGGATGCTATAGATGAAGAGGCCGAAGAATGGTGAGCTGTACATGGACCTTGACCTTGGCCTTGGTGTTGACCATGACCTTTGACCTCCTGACCATGGCTTTGACTTTGGCTTTGACCTCTAGTAGAACTGGAGGAACAGGAAGGCATGGGAGGTTCCTCCTTGATGGAGCTGGAGTATCCCGCTAAACTGCTGGAACTGGATGACCAAGAGGGGTCAGTTGTCCCATTTTCCGCGGCGGGAGAGGCCGAGGCCGCGTCGGAGGAGGAACTGGTTGAGTCATCGGACGACTCGACTCTCTCCACCCTGGCCGTTTTTTCCTGCTCCAGTCTGGTGTACATGACCCGCTCGCAAGAGGCGGACGATGATAGCACATTCTTCCCGTGACCTTTGACCTGGCCATAGGCATGACCGTGGCTACAACCCGCCATGGCGGGATCTTCTTGGTTCGTCGTTGTTGAATGAACTGTTCCACCATCATATATTTTAACTACCAAGGGCTCCTTCTGAACCGGGACTATAGGTTGACCGTGACCTTGACACTGACACTGGCTTTGACACTGACCTTGACTTTGACCTTGACTATGACTATTGGTATGACCCCGTCCCCCAAATTTCGAGGAGGGGGAGCCATGACAGCAGCCGCCGTAATTACAAACACTGGCACTAGGCGGGAGAGAGGAGTTCATGGACATGGGCATTGACCCGGAGGACGCCTGACTCGACGAGGTCATGTTGGTCACCGTGGACATGGTCGTCGCCCCTCGACTCGGTGACTGGTGACAGTTGTAATGGTTATAGGGATAATAGTTGTAGTTATATCCAAAGGGGTGGTGGGGGTGACGAAAGTCCATCATTGGACCGGGTTGACCTGGGACGTGACCTTGACCTTGACCTGGACAGTTTTGCTGTTGGCTCAAAAAGAACGCTTCCCTCTTTTCCATCATGAGGTTTCTTCCTGGGCTTCCATAAGACTTGGTACTCCCGCTATTGTTGCTGTTATTGTTGTTGTTACTGTTCTCCAGATGACCCGGGCCCTTGGGATGACGCATCCAGGTCAAGTCCATGTACTCTTCGTCATCTTCCGTCCCCGTTGACTTGTCCGCCTTGTTCACAGGGCTTTGGCTGTGGTTGTGGAGGGTACATATGTGGTGATGGGGGTGATATTGGTTGGTATTGTACTGATCCGATGACCCCGTCCCTTGGCTTTGGCTTTGACCTTGACCCTGACCTTGACCTTCTGAAGCTGCAGCCTTCAGTTCCACCAGCCCCTCCACTCGGACTTTCGCCTCTGGACAATCTTCGACAAAACAGACATGATTCATCATCTTAGAACTAGACTGACCACCATTTTTTTCGAAAGAGGAAGACGAAAGCGAATTTGCATTTGAATTTGAATGGACGGACGAAGAGGACTTAGCAACAACAATACTATCATTATCAACAATACGACTATTAAGTGTATTACAACAATGAACAATACTATCAACAGTACTATTAGCATTATTATTAGCATTGGGCTTCTGCTTCTCTTCTTGGCCTTTACCGTCCATCTTTTGCTGTTGGCAAATTACGTTGTCCAGTGACACAGTTTTTGCGCCATTGTTGCTGTTGTTATTGTTGTTGATGAAATTTTTACTGCTGTTTCTCAGGGGGGATGAAGCACTTAGACACTGACTTTGTATGGTGTGGATTGGGCTGTTTGTTGAGGTTGCCCGGGACACGACGGCAGCCACGGCGGCATTTGTGTTCTTGAGATAAGCGGAGCATACGGAAACGGAGGAGGCGGACACGGAGGCGGAAGAAAGAGAGTGGGAACGAGAAGCAGGAGCGGCAACACAATTATGTAAAGAAGTAGAGGAAGAAGTAGAGGAACAGTGTGTAGTTACCTCAACTTTCTCCTTGAGGAGCTCCGCGTGGTCCGCCGGCCGTGGCTCCAGCTCCTCGTCATCGTCGTCATCATCGTCATCGTCCGCAACGTCATCCTCATCCTCGGGAATGTCGTCCTCGTCATCCTCCTCCGGGTCGTGTTGATGTTGGTTCTGGAGGTTTTGCTGGAGGATTTGGATGAGGCGGGACTCCGTGTCACTGGTCATACTCAGGGTCATCATGTCGTGGTCCAGGCCGGTGTCGGAGGCCTCCGTGTGACTGGAGGAGATCATTTTGCCGTTTAGACCCAGATGGTTCGCCTCACTTGTCAATAGGATCTCCTCACTGATGCCCGAGTCGTTGGAGGAGGATTCTTCGGGACTGGGTCGACGACGGGGGTGACCATGACCGTGAATGTGGTCGTGGGGGTGACTGGAGGAGTTTAAGAGTCGGTCAGGAAGGCCGGTTGACCCCTCGTTGGAGGAATCCTCCCCTTCAGCCTCAATTTCCACCTCGACCTCTACTTCGACCTCGGGGTCAACGGATGACCTTGACCTTACTACTGTTGACCCCGGCCCTTCACCTTTTCTCCTCGCCCGACCATCGTCCAAAAAAGGAGGGGAGGTGTGAATTTCTTGTTTAATAGTTTTGTTATTATTATTATTATTATTGCTCATTGAACTTTGGACTTTGGAGGCACTTGCAGGGCCATTGACATTGGCTTGACCTGGGATGACCTTGGAGGTCACGACACTGACCGCCGTTCCGAGGGAGGAGCGACGAGTTCCCGCAACCAGTTTTTCCCGCTCAGTCACTACTTTACTCTGGGCTCCATCATTATCAGAGATGGGCCCAGAAATCGGTTGACCTGACCCTTGACCTTGAGCTAAATTTTGACCTGGTATTGGTATCGGTATTGGTACCGGGACAATTGATGCGGATATTGTTTTTGGGGCGACACCAGGAAGATGTTTTTGGGTCGGCAGGGGGCTTTTGGTTTGATAATAGTAGGGGGCGACGAGGGGGCTTTGGTTGTCCAGCCCATTTTCGCCCAGTTTCTTGATGAAGGAGCGGCGGTCTCTTGGCGTGATTCCGAACAGCTCAGGGTAATCCCGCCGGACTTTGTAGTCGACCATAAGGCGTCGGCGGGAACGATCCGACCCGAACCCGCTGACAATGGGCGAATCCGCGTACATTTTGGTGGGTTTGGCACTATTTTGGGAGGTATTGTAAAGATTTTTGGAGTTTTCCAAATTTTGCTGTTGTTGTAACTGTTGTTGTTGTTGTTGTATTTGCTGCTGTTGTTGTTGCTGTTGTTTTTCACGCTCCACGCGCTCCTGTTCGAATTTAGAGGGGGCAATCGTTTTGCGCGGCGCGGGGATCGGGGCTACTTTAACCGGCGGTTTTTCCTCTTTTCCTATCTGGGTATTTTCAACGACCCCGATTCGGGTCGTGGGCAAAATGGGCGAGGCGGAAGATGGGCCATTGCAAGTTGCGGTTGGCGGGTTTTCCTTGGTTGTCATTTGTTGAAGGACCTCCTGCTGGCGGCTTTTGAGGGTGGCGTTCGTCATGATTTTTGGTCCAGGCATGTTATCACTTTTTAGGAGACGGGGGCAAACTTTGGGGGTGGCTACAGATGCGGATGCTACAGTACTAGTTGAACTGGCCAAAAATTGAGACTTTGCCGCCGTCACTGTGGAATATTGAACGTCAACTTGACCTCCCCCCGTGGCGGATTCGTCCACGGTCAAGGTCATAATGACATCTTCACCCTCGTCATTGGTGAGATCCTCTTCCTCCTCCGCGGTATGCATATGCATCTCCGACTTTTTCACCCCTTCCAACACTATAGCATTACCATTCGTCTTACTGAAGGGTTGTCCCGTTTTACCCGCTATTATTTTCTCCCGGGTATTTCGGATTTCCGCGTCGGTCTCTACTTTTGTACTAGCAAACGGCGTTGAAGTTGCGATAGAATTCCGAGCCCTGTTCAAATACGTTTTGCACGGCGAGCCTTCGGAGGGACTGGCGAGCATTTCCACGGGTTTTTGGGCCATCGCCATTGCTCTCGAGTTGAACTGGGGCAGGGAAGATTTTCGGGGCATCGCGGTTGGCCCATTTTCCACAACGGAGGGGGTTGCTTTTATTTCGGAGGTTAAATTCGGGAGGTCACCGGGTAATTTGCGAGTGGTCACAGGCTCCACTTTGTTGGTTGTAGTTTTTACGCTTTCGCTTGTCACCGTCGCCGTTGTTGTCGTTGTGGTCAAGGTTGTTGTCGAATGTCGAATCGGTTTGGCTGGGGCGGTTTTGACCGGCGGGGTTGGCGTTGGTGTCGATGGGGAATTTGAATTTGCAATTGGTGTGCTACTCGTCATATTCATGGCCATGGCCTTGCCGACGGTCATGGTGATCGAGGTCAGTCCTCCAGGTTTCATCATCATCCCTCCGGGGGCGGACATTGGCATAGACATTGGCATGGGGGTAAACGGGGGTGAAATGACGGGCTCGACTTTTGCTGTTGTTGTTGATGTTGTAATTTTGGCTTTCTCCGCATTCTCCGGTTTGGCGACATCCGCGGTTTTCGTATTTTCGGTGCTCGCGGGTTTAACAGGTTCAGGTACTTGGACAACGCGACTCTGTGGGTGTTTTATTCCGCCAACTCCGGCTTCCGGAGTCGTCGTTGAAACCGGAGCGGCGGGTCTATTAGTTTCTGGGGCTTTCGAGTTTGACACAATGGCGGGTTTTCCAGCGATGGCTGTTGACTGTGTGCCTGCTGTTGTTTTTATTATCGTTTCACTGGATTCTCCAGCGGCGGATTTTAGCGGGACTTTATTGCTGGACAAAGTTAGAGGAGAGGGTGAAGCAGGGAGGGTGGAGGACGAGGCGGGGTAGGATTTTGTCAGGGGGGAAACGACACTTGTGGACGAGTGGGCTCTCATGACGGGACGTGGAGTTGCACTTCCGGCGGGTGGAATTGTGGGTTGGTTTTGGTGTTGGCTTGGTTTTATACTTGTTGGCGGGATTTTAGCTGGCGGATTCCGTTCACCCGCCGCTCCTTCGTTGTCATGGTCAGTCTCTTCGGGCTCTTCCTCAATCTTTTCCTCCCGCCGGCCGCTCGGCTGCTGCTCGTTCTCCGGAAACTTTTCCACAAACTCCGAGATGGAGAAGTTGGACGAGGAAGACTTGGACAGCCGGGTGTTTAGCGTTATTCTGGAAAAAAAGACAAAATTAAGGCCATGTTTAAAAATTTATCTTCTTACAGTACTTAAAGGCAAAATTTTTATCTTTTTTCAGCCTTTGTGCAAAATAATGTCGAATTTTTATCTTTTTTTAAATTTTTGTACAAAATTTGCCCGTTGACTTTATTGTATTTAAATGTCAGCCAAGTTTTGGGCATTTTTTGCTATTTTTTAGCATTTACAGAGGAAAACGGCGTTTAATTCAGGATTTTGCTCCAATTTAAATTAAATTAAGGTTTTTCAGCTCTATATTCGGAAAAAATGGGTAGCTGACCGAAAAATTGAATTAGGTTTTTAATTCGAATTTTGATTCTATTGTCAATTTTTCCCATTAAATTGTATCATGATCGGGCCACGATGGATCGTCGTGGTCCTTGTCATGATTAGATTATTTGAATAGTTAATTGATGAAATTTTAATACAGTTTTCTTCCTATTGTTGAGACTTCTTAAGAAAAAAGGGAGATGGACGTGAGGTCAAAGCTCGAAGATTTAGATTGCTCATTTGTTTCTTAAAAAAAGTCAAGGAACTCTACGCAACAAAAAAATTCAAATTTAACTCGATTACTGATCAAGTTTAAATTAACAACCAACTTTTTTTACAACATGCACTTGCAGCGTGTTCAATTTATCACTTTCCTTTTTCCCTTTGACTTACAAATTTTATTTCACAATTTTGGAAAATTGAACAATATAAAGGTAAATTTAATTTTGAAAGTTATAGCAGGTAAATTGCAAATTGAGTTAAAAGGCGAAGACTGAAGAGTGCAAAAAAATTATCGAATATTGTGCAGGTAGATTTTTTAATTAGAGAAAATTGAAAGGAAAAAACTTTGTATCATAGTTAAAATTGAAATACGGAAGACCGGTGAAAAGAGATCAAGGAGAGAGGAAGCGTTTGCACGTCCTGCCATCGTGATCTAAATTCTAAATCCAACGCGATACAATACGATCTGCCTTTGATTGTATTAGTGGTAGGAATGCTATTAAAATTAAAATTAGTGCAAAGAGCATTTTTCCAAGAATTTTTGCACGTCTTCAATGGCTTAAAATAGTCAATAAAAAAGGATGCATGAACACCATACTTTGTTTAGTGAAAAGGATCACAAGTTGACTTCATGTTCAATTTAAGACAGACTCTGGAGTATGAGTAGAAGGTAATAGCAATTTAATTGTGTTTAGTGCCAATTGAGCAAAAATTTCTCCCTAATTTTTCACTAATCATATTAGCATTCTAAAATTTCCCTTTGCAATCTTCCTTGTATCGCTATCGATATAAACTCCCAGTTTTTCAAACTTTGTCGTTTTTAATCAACTGTTCCGCAGAAAAAAACGATAAAACATGAAAAGGCGGATAAGAGAAAGCAAAAGGAAAGTTGTATAGCGTATAATATACAGAATACAGAAAATAATGAATATTTAGTCAAACAACGAATTTGAGTCTGTTTTTAGCACAATAAAAATAGAGAAAGAAAAGATGAGCCGGCAGGAATTTTGCCAACTTTTGTAGCATTTTGTAGCATTTTAAAAGGTCGTTCATCCCTATGTATAGAGGATAGAGGATACAATTTACGGGTATAAATAAATACATACTTTGGCCTTAATTTCAAATTTAGATCCTCATTATTGGAAATTGGGGGTGCTTTGATGTTAATGATCAATAAAGAAGAATAATTAAGCTAGAGATTATTTTCATCCTACTCAAAATTGGATTTCAAAAGGCAACTTCCGGGGGTGGAAATTTATACGGTACAAAAACGGATCAAAGTCCAGACGAGCCAAGAATGACGGGGAGCAAAAACTCAGAGAGTGAAAGGAAAAGAAAGCACAGGATTCTCTCCAGGTGTTTTTTTACTTTGGATAAAACTTTTATTTAAAAAATCCTACATTTTATGTATATATTCCTGGTTTTTGTAAATTGTCATGAAAATCTCGGACCACTAAATCCATCAAGTTTGTCCAGTTTCGTCGAATTTTTATGAAATTCGGGATGAGATTCTATAAAATTGATAGAACTGACTCACATTTGTCGTTGTAGTAAAAGTTTCCAGATGCTCTTGAGCTGCTGACTGGTCGTCCTCAGAATCACCTGGTTGGACTTTGGCCGGCGGTAAATTGGCAGAATCCGGTCAAACCGGCCATAATGAGTTTGCGTTGGCTCCGGGCCCACAACCAGACGAAATTCGTTTTCTGCATTTACAAAAATATGAAAAAATCAAAAAAATATAGACCTTTAAAATAGCTCCCTAAAAATATCTCATGAAATTTTGACCCGATTTTGGTCAAAAATCTTCACTTCAATTTTGATGAGATTTTAAAAAAATATCATGAAAATCTCATCAAGAATTGTCAATCTTGTCAAATCTCATGCAACAGATGTTTAAAAAGATTTTTTTCTAACGTTACGTATATACGTGTATACGTTAAAATTAATTTTAAAATCTTTCTTGTTAAAAAATTATATACGCAAATAAATGATGTTGCTGTACCTACATACATATATTTCATTAAAAATGTACTTTGGATCTGTATTTGGTGATTGTTGTACGTTAATTTAAGTAATTAATCCATAGGTAAATGGCTTCGAGCGTGTACCATGTACTAGAGCATATTTTAACCTGCTAACTAAGCACCACATGTTTAAGCAACAAAAATTCTGACCACTTTTGATTTGACACAAATGATTTTTTTTGCAAAAAGTTGTCGATCATATTTTTTGACAGTTGTCATCAATTTTCAATCCCCTTGAAATCACATTGCAAATGATAAAGTATGAATTCTCGGGAAATTTTACAATAGCGATAAAGCGAAAACGCAGGCGAGGGGTGAGATAAGGCGGATAGCATAAATATGTATGAACCGGGGAAAAATCTATTTTGATTGATTGTTGCACTTCAAAAATATATAAATTAGGATGCACAATAAATTTCACTTCATTCTTTAAAACTACGCTTCATTTAAATTAAAAAAACAAAAATTTTGCACTTCTCTTAATTGCTAAAGCCATGATTTTTCATTTAGTTTTCGCAATTTTAGTTATTTTTCCATCGCTTCAATGTTTTGGTAAGTAAAGCCGTGCTCAATTATTCTATTTTTGCTTTACGTTTAAAAAACCTGATGAACAAAATACCCGATTGAAAAAAATCCTATCATGTCTCATGACAATTTGATGAGATTTGAATTTTAAGATGGGCAATTTTTGATGAAACTTTCATCAAAATCTCATCAAAATTTGATCGAAATTCATAAGATTTTCGACCAAAATCGCGCCAAAATTTTGTGAGATATTTTCACAGGATTTTGTTCCAAGAGACAATTCAAAAAATCATTTTTAAATTTCTAGAATTTTCCACCAGCGACCTCTGTGGTGACAAATCGTGGTCAGTGTACAAAGACGAAAAGTGCATCAAGCTGATTGACCAATTCGTGACTCGAGGTGAGGCCCAAAATATCTGCCAGAATCTTGCTGGATCAGGCTCCATCATCACAATCAAGTCACAAGAGGAGCAAACGGCCATTG
>JAQIVE010004233.1:0-14943 GCA_034698285.1 Sminthurinus bimaculatus | reverse complement strand
TAATAAAACCCAACTGACTGTGCGTGAGAGTGACCACACGCCGTGCAGCCAACGACAAATCAATAACCAATAATCAAAATTGAATTGGATAATCACCGTTGGGCGCATATTTAAAAAGTTAATGCATAATGCGCATAATTAGGCATGGATTTTTACCCGATTTTCGTCTCATCCCCTTCATTTATATCATTTCTCACCTTTTCATGCCATCCTCATATTATGTAACAGATGTACTAATTTATTTATAATTGGCATCTTCATTTTTCCACCATGAAGCGGGACGCCGATTCTCCGAACATCGCCATCATTGGAGGCGGGTAAGTGTGCACACGCCAAAATTACCGCGAAAAACGTTGTTTTCACATTTTGGCGCTTTAAAAACGTGCTTTGTTTAATTAATCCACAGTTTAAGCGGGGTTTGTGCGGGAATTAAATTGAAAAAGCAGCTAGGACTCGAGTCCTTCACAATATTTGACGAAAACGAGGATTTTGGCGGGGCGTGGCTGGTCAACAAATTTCCCGGGCTGACCTGCGACGTGCCCTCCATTTTGTACTGCTTTTCCTTTGAGCATAATCCGAGTAAAACAAATATATACCAAAAAACGGACAGAATTTTAATGGCAAATTAAACGAAATAAAAAAAGCGGGGGTTTTTTTAAAAAAATAAAATTTTGGATATAGATTCGAGCAAATATTTCGCACCGCAGGCCGAGGTCCACGCCTACATTACCCGGGTGGCTAAAAAGCACGGATTGTACACCCGGGCCCGATTTTCTACCCGGGTCAACTGTCTCAAGTGGCTGGAGGAGGATGGGAAATGGCAGGTTGAAATTTTCGATAAAAGGAGCAAAACGACGAGCATCACCAAATTTGACTACACGTAAGCCAAAAAAATTCGCTTAATTTTCAAAAAAGGTGGATTTTGAAAAATGTGAAAATTTTGAGATTTTTTCTACTGAGCAGTGTTTGGGCGGTTGGGGCCCAGCGAACGCCCTCGATCCCCGCCGAGTTTACCGCCTTTAAGGGGCGACTCATCCACTCGGCGGAATGGGACCCCGCCATAAATTTGAAGGGGAAGAGGGTGGGCATTGTGGGGAGTGGGGCAAGTGCCATTCAACTCCTTCCAAGTATTGCCGCCGACGTTAAGGAGCTTCACTCTTATCAAAGATCCGCCGCCTGGATTTTTCCCCGGGTGCAGTTTAACTATCCGAAACTGATTCTATTTCTGTTTAAGGTCATCCCGGGCTTGCTGTGGCTCCTTCGTATTCTGCTGTTTTTTTACCATGAGCTCGCCTACAATTGTTTTAGCACAGGCTCCAGGTGGAACACTTTTGGTGAGGGAAGCGGGAATATTTTTTTTCGTTTTTTGTTTTTTATTTTGGAAAAATCAGAGCATATTTTAACACCGTTTTTTGGTGCCTAGCCGTAAAAAATGGTACCAGAGCTATCGAAAAGGGGCCTAAAAAATGCCATTTTGGCATTTTGGGTATAAGATTCTGCTTTTTTGAGTCTTTTTTAAGTCTAAAATTTGCCTTTTTCGGCGTTTTAGGTCCAAAATTCGCCTTTTTTGGCGTTTTAGGTCCTAAATTCGCCTTTTTTGGCGTTTTAGGTCTAACATTCGCCTTTTTTGGCGTTTAAGGTCTAAACTTGGCCTTTTTTGGCGTTGTAGGTCTAAAATTGGCCTTTTTTGGCATTTTGGGTCTAAAATACGCCTTTTTTGACATTTTAGGTCTAAAATACGCCTTTTTTGACATTTTGGGTCTAAAATACGCCTTTTTTGACATTTTGGGTCTTAAATACGCCTTATTGACATTTTGGGTCTAAAAAACATTCTTTTTTGACACTTTTGATCTACAAAACTGTCTTTTTGACATTTTGGGTGTAAAATACGCCTTTTTTGGCATTTTGGTGCTGATAACAGTTTTTTTCACATTTTGGGTATGAATCAAACGTTTTTGGCATTTTGGTACTAAAAATGTCTTTTTTGTTAAAAACAATCCTTTTTTGAAATTTGGGGTATTGTTTTGGCTCTTTCCTTATATAATTTTGTGCCTCTGTCATCAAACTTGATTCCTAGTGAATTCGTCTTAAAATATGCTCTGCTAAAAATCAACTTTAAAACGGAATTTTGAACGTTTTTGTGCAAATTATTGTAGCTGCGGAGCAGGCGAGAAAATATGTAAAGCGGGAAGTTGTTGGCGAAGAAACCCTGAAAAAACTGCTGCCCGACTACCCCTTGGGCTGCAAAAGGGTCAGCATCCACGACACTTATTACCGCATGTTTAACCTTCCGCATGTCCACCTCCATCGAGCGAAAGTCGTGGGGATTGAGGACAAAACTATTCGGACTGCGGACGGGTCAACGCAGGAGCTTGATGTGAGATACATAAATTGTATGTGTTGGAATTTTTATCAAAATTTGGAAAATTTCGAAAAAAAAGACTGTGGTTTTTTGACCGGGTTTTTTCAGATTCTGATTTTGGCGACGGGCTTCAAAGTGCAGGATTTTTTCGCCCCGCTGCAGGTCCGGGGTCGAGCCAAGCGGGAGCTGCTCCCGAAGTGGAAAAAAGAGGGCCCCTCCACTTTCTACGGGGTCATGACCCGGGACGCGCCCAACTCTTTTATGATCGCCGGCGCCCACTCCCTCCTCTTCCACAACTCGTACATTTTCATGATAGAGTGTCAGAGCGACTTTCTGGTGCGGGTGATCGAGGAGGCCATAAGAAGGGGGGCCAAGTCCGTGGCCGTCAAGAGGGCCGCGGAGGACCAGTGGATGGATGAGATGAGGCGGAACATGGCGACCCGGGTTTTTCAAGCGGGCTCTTGTACCTCGTGGAGTCGGGATGCCGAAGGAAGGGTCACCGCCATCTGGCCTAAAAACTGTATAAGTTTTTTTAAAGAGACGAGACGGCCCGATTTTTCTAAAATGGACTGGACCTTTTGAGGTTTTTCTTACAAGGAAACCTTTTTAGTTGTCCCCTGGATTTTTTAACAAAAGTCACCCAGGTCAATAGCCCTTGCTCAGTAGCTCAGGAAACTCCCGACATTTTTCTATCAGTTTCACAAGCACGCCATAAAAAGCCCGTCAAAATTTGAAATTTTGACCTTTTTTGACCTTCGACCTTTTTTGAGGTCACTTTTTGGGTCACAGGGTTACCTTAGGAAAAAAACCCCAGACCATTCGACTTAGCATAAAATTTTGAGCAATTTTTGGTGTGAAAATTTCTAAAAAATGTAAACTTTTGTCAAAATTGCCGTTTTTGGGACAATATCTGACAGATTTTGGGTAAAAATTGAAATTTTTAAAAATTTCAAACTCTGAAGGTGCCTAATTGAAAATTGCGCACAATTTTATGGTGAATCAAATGGTTTAGGTTTATCTTTTTTAAAATAACCCTGTGACCCAAAAAGTGACCTCAAATGGTCAAAAAGGGTCAAAATTTCAAAATTTGGCGGGCTTTTAGGGCTTCTTTATGAAACCTACAAAAAAAGTCAACGTTTTCTTCACCTTCTGGACACGGGCTATCGAATCTTTTTTTAAAGTCCAGGAGACAGTTGAAGTGTTCCCCTTGTTAGTATACACGTATTGTCGGAAAATCAACTAAATTTTAAAAATTTTGGATAAAATTTGAAAAATAGCTCCTGGTAGGTCAAAAACCCGGGTATTATGTATAAATATTCATGTAATTTATGTAAACTTTATTAAACTGTGCGTCAAGTACGGTATTGTAAAATGTAGTAGTCAGTTTTGTGATGTTGATTTTAATTATTTTTTTACAAAATTAAATAAATATGAAATGCTTCAAACGAATTTCAAAAAAAGTCCTTTTTTCAAAAAAAAAGTAGCGAAATTCACAGCTTTTTTAAAATACCATTTATAATGTACAAAAAATGTAAAAAAAGGGACAAATTTCCCTCACAGCCACGTACATCTCGAATTTAGGTGAGCATGAGATGCTCCAAGTTTCTCTGCAGAATTGTCTTTTTTACCGCGGAGAAAACGAGTCGAATATTTTCCGTGTCAATGGCGGAGGTCCAATGCGAAAAAAGTTGGACGGTTGGCTCCCTCTTGAGGCTGATGAACGAGTTGAGGATGAACAACTTGACCTGGTCAATATCCCGATCGTCCTCCTTAAACTCGGGGAAGTACTCGGATATGGAGACTCCCGACGCCACTTTGGCCATGAGCAGGTCAATTTTGTTGAGGAACAGGATGATGGAGACGCGCGTAAAAGTCCGATTGTTCACAATCGTGTCGAATATTGTACGAGATTCCGCTAGTCGATTTGTGGCTCGATCCTCCAAAAGAACCTACGAATAGTTATACAGAAATTTAGTATGTTTTGTTACAAAATTTTGACGGGATCAAAAATTGAAGAGATTGATATGGATATTGTGTAAACCTGATCAAATTCGGAGGTGGCCACAAGAAAAAGGACGCTAGTGATACTGTCAAAACAGGAGAGCCATTTGACCCTTTGGGATCTTTGACCTCCAACGTCAGTGAAGGAAAAAGGAACCCCGTTGATATTTATGGACAGCTCGTGAATCCCCTTTGTTTCCCTCCTTAGGTGCATTATGTCCGCCGTGCTGGGGGTCCAATCCTGCAATATTAAAGTATGTTATTAAGGAACAAAGCTCATACTATTGTAATAGCAAAAACTTCGGTGTGTCTACAGTGCGATGACTTTTTTGGCTGTATCAAAACATCATTGGAAGTTTTCATAAAATTGGCTCATTTTTTGATCCATTTCTGCAAAAATCCACAAAATTCTGCAAAAATCCACAAAATTCTGCAAACATCTTCCGAATTCCAACAAAATCTACAAAATTCTGCAAAAATTCACCGAATTCCACCAAAATCTATAAAATTCTGCAAAAATCCACAAAGGTCTACAAAATTTCACCAAAATCTTCAAAAGTCCACCGAAATCTACAAAATTCCACCAAAGTCTACAAAAGTCCACCGAAATCTACCAAATTATTCCAAAGTTTACCAAATTACTCGGCCAAATTCTACCGAGAATTTTAACCTTCAATTCGTGTTTTTGGGTCAATTTTTGACCAAATTTGGCGGGAATTGCGGGTAGACAGACTTGAAACGTTTTTTTAAAAATCATCAAAAAATTGCCAAAAATGCCTATTAATTATCAAAAATCCTCTAAATGTGCAATTTTTGGCCTCATACTTGAACTAGATAGAACAGAAGACCAGACGAAGCGTCGCTCCCTCTACTCACTATGCTTTGTAGCTCAGTGATGAAAACTTGCTATAATAGTATGTAATCTTTTTATAAAATCGGATTTGTTTTTACCGTTGAGGATATCCGGTGGATATTGTTGAAAAAGTACTGGACGCAGTCCGGAAGTTGAAACAGATTCCGGAGCTGAAATGCTTTTTGGATGCTGTAAAGGAAAAAAAATCTTTTGCTGTCACGGTTTTAATATAATTAGTAGATTATTCATTAATATAAGTATCGATGTATCAATACATATTGTAAACAGTAATTACCCTTCGTCATGCCAGCAGGCAATTATAGAGGGCACAAACTTGATGAAGTTCCACTAAACAGTTGGTAGTAATTTTCAGAAAAAAATTAAAATGCCCATTAATTTTTCTATCAAGTACTTATTTTGCCGACCAAAAACTATTTTTTATCCGTCGTACAAAATAGAGTAAAAATTAAAAAAATTTCTCTCTCGCCAACCTGATCAACGCAGTAGCCGGGTTTAAATTGTAAAAGTGCGTTTCCCTCCATCTCGTTGGACTGCTTCTCCCACTGGATGTTCAACTTGGCGCGGGCATCAATGAGAACCTTCATACCTGACATTGACAATAGTTTAAATATTAATTAGTTTATTAATTTTTAAATCTCCCGATTTCTTTGAATTTATCACAAAAATTATTATAGAATACCTTGGATAATGTTCATGTATATAATATGCTGGAACTCCCGGATGGTCTATTTTATTGAAGAATCAAAATGTTTCATCAGACAATTAATTTTGAATTCCTTTTCAAAATTTCAAATATTCTACCAATCAGTTTTTTGATTTTGTATTACGATGATCATGAATATTGGGTCATCTTTTTCTGCTTACCTCGCTATCGAAACCAAGCCCGTGAATAATTCTCATTTCTATTGTGAGAAAAAAGGGAAGAAAAATAAAGTAAAGTTAACGGTATACTTAATTACCGAACATTAATGCTAATTTTGATTTCATACTATTTATTATTTAATCTTTTGACGTACGTTTGAGAAAAGTACTTTTCCCGCTCTCTCCGGCACCCAAAAGTAAAACACGGATCTGGAAAAATTACCCAAAGTTGATTAAAAATAACTCAAGTTGCAACTGGCGCTAAACGTTAAATTTTTATATTATGTTTCAAAGTTTCGCGCCACTCAAGGTTTCCTTGATACGTGATCCTCTTTTTTGTAAATCTTTTTGAACATTTTTCAGAATATTTAAATGGAGCATGAAACAAATTAGTTATTACGAGTTATTTTATTCTGTTTACTCACCTGTTTGCTCCTCTCTTTCCTTTCTCTCTCGATGGCCTTTTTAATTTAAAAAAATAAATTTAAATTTGAAAAGATTCCTTAATGTGAGAAGAGCCATTAGCATTAAAATGTGAATTTTTCTAAATTTTTTCCCATTTTAATTACCTTATCAATTTGTCGGGATCTGGAGGCCTGTTGAATCTCATCCGGATTGCTTAACCTAAAGCATGATGTGCAGCCCCGCATTTTGTTTTACTCGCTGTACATATATATTTATTGAAAAAGTATGTATGCAAGTAAATACTAACTAACTATGCACTTACACTACAGCAGTATTTAATTTAATTAAAATAAATTCAGGGACCCGTGAAGTACAAAAAATTTGGAAAAACGTTCAAACTTTGCTTGAATATCACAGGAATTTTTATGCAGCTAGAAAAAAATGTATTTTTTGGAGGAGTCCTACAGGTGAAATGACTTATAAAAGTGTGTATAATACAATTATTTTTGTCGCTACCTTTTCCTTGGAAAAGCTGGTAAATATGGATTTAACAAGTGAATGTTCAACAGAAAAAAGGATTAACCCTTTTTTCAAATATCCTTTGTTGTTAGCAGAGCCCATGGGAAAATATTTAAAAATAGGTGAACATTAATATTATTAAAAAGGAAAGGATTAAAAAGGTGACTAAATAAGCAAATCTTTTTACTTTTCAACATGCATTTTAATCATAAAATTAAACTTTCCCTCTATAACGTACTTAAAATTAGTGGGAAAAGGGTTAAGACCCATTTTTCTAAGACTGGGGTTTAAAATCAATGCTTTAGGAAAAGCCCGCAAATTTTGAACATGAATGAATTTTTTGTACATAATTTTTACCAGTTTTAAAAAGAGCCCCGCTAGCATTGATGCTATCTGCAGCTAGCATTGAATAAAACTTTGCTCGCTGGAGATTTAAAATAATGCTCTTTTGCTCTTCTTGGATAGCATCAATATTGAGCTAGCGAAATAAAAGAGCAAAATAAAATATCAGCTAGCAAAGCTAGCATACGAAGAGCATTAAATAAAATATATTTTAAATGCTCGCAGCACTTTCAAGGATATCATATCAAGATTCCGACATAAAATACATCCTTGTGGAAATCTTTTTCAACTTTTATAGTAATTTCAACTTGTAGATTTCCTTTAAAAGTGTGCGAGGTTTTGAAATATTACGTAATTTATTTTTTATTTTGCTAGCTGATGCTAGCTGATATTATTTTGTTCTCTTGCTAGCTGCAGCTAGCATGAGTGCTAGCTTTGCTCTTTTTAATACAGTGAAAATTGCAAAGTGAAATTCAAACCAGCAGCTCCCGCAATTTTCAAGGAGCTCCGATTTAGCTCGATTAATGCTATATGCTATAGTATGCAGTATGTACAAGTGTCCACAAGTGCCCGTCATATGACGGGAAAAAATCTTTTCCAAGTCCTTGTCTGATGGCAACACAGTTGACAGGCGTACAAATTATAATCGTTAGCCATACTGCTAAAGCACAAAGAATCAAAGTCTTTTTTCTAATAACTAGAAAAAAGACTATTATTTTTCAAATCATTATGATTTTTAAAAAATCCCCTATTATTTTTACGATATTCGTCTATCTACTTATTAATTCCGTATACCGTATAAGCTCCTTTAGTAGTACTGTATCACTAAGTCAATTTTTTGTCATAAAGTATATGCGTTTTGGTAAAGAAAAGCGATTTTCACTAATGTATTAACATATGACATTTCCATAGCAACTTAATGTTTTTCATTACTAACAAAACTAACCTTACAATCAAAAATTGTGAGGCATCGACATCGTCTTCAAGCTCTTCAGGAAAGCTTGTTTTATAGCAAAATGGTTTTGTGAAATTGCAGATGTGGCCATATTTTTTGTTTGTATATTCCGTTAGGGGTCTGGTGATATGGTTAAACGTCACTAATGCTATGTACAGGGCGCAACTAGAAAAACTGTTGTCGTCCCAGCATTCAAAATGTAAGTTAAACACAAAATTTTCCGGAACCTGTTCGTTTTGAATTATAACGCAATATGCTGGCGAGCTGAAGGGAACGTGAAAAGAAATGTCCTTCATGTCTTGAATATTTGTCCACTTGGTCTCGTATGGAAAGGTCATGAGAAAATCCGACTTGACGATTCCTTTATATGTAAGCATTTCCAAAAACGATGCCCATTAGCAGCCAGAGTGCAGAGAATACTTTGGTAATTTGCTCCAGCAGCCTTTTAGCCCATGCATTTTTAATTGACCTCAATCCTGGACAAATTGAGTCACACTGATCAACCCAAGGCAACCACAACCACATCAAAATCCGAAAGAAAAAATTTGGTAACATTTTCCCAGATAAAAACATTGAGATTCCGATAGAAAATAAAAGGGCGATACAGACCAAGGTTGAGCCAATCAGAATCCAGGCGGAGGTTTGAAACGGCACCAGAAAAATGTCAAAGGTGGTTTTGACCTGGGTCACATTGTCCCCGGTGATAAAGTAAAAAGCGGGAGTGTAGTCTGTCATAAAGAAATCTGAATTACTTTCTTCAAATTGATCAAGTCCTGGCGTAATTAGTCCTGGAACATTTAGACTTGTTTCGATGTCTAGGTTCCATGGTCTGGTGACGTTAGACTTGCCCTCAAAGGTCAGAAATGCATACATTGAATTTTGGAGGGAGGTTTGACGGGGTCCACGGTCAATGGGAGAGTAGTGAAGATGTGATTCTGGTTCAAATCCCGGAGAAATAAAACCATATGGTTTTGACCAGTAGACATTGTAGCCGTTGCATATCAAAGTCGACGATTATTTTAAAGTTTAGTCGAAAATGACTGTTGGCTTCATAGTACCACATTGCTTCGTTCCATGACCAGTACCATTTGCGGGACATCCAGTTATCAATGGTGCAGTTGTCGGGTAGAATGAGACTCACTAAACAGGTGGTCTTAAAAATGGCTACCTTGTTCAGGTAAATTTGACCTTTAGATTGATTTTTTTCAATGTTTTGTATCGTCGAAAGCACAAAAGGCTGGTTGAGATGAGACAAGTGAAAATTGTCGGAAAATTTTATCACGTGGACAAAGCAGTGCAAAAATGAGTCAAAAATTGGTTTTAAATAAAGCTGGACCTCTGGATATTCAGGAATTAATTTAATATCTTTTGCCAAGGATTTCTCTAAAGGCAGAGAAAGGAACAGCAGCAGAACGGCAATCATTGTTGGGGAAATGAGAACTTTCCAAGTAAAAAGTCTCATCAAAAGTTGATCGAAGCTTATAAGACTTTGGACAAAAATCGTGTCGAAAGCTCATGAGATTTTTTCTTAAGGTTGATCTATAGAGAAGCATTTTGAACGATTTTACCAAGCGCACTTCAAGACGAGGAAATGAACAATGTGAAGAAATAAATTTTTGGTGTCCGCCCCACTCAAATACTAACATGAGAACTGGGGTTACATAAAATGCACGTCATTATTTATGTTCAAGGATATTTAGACAATAGCAATCTGATAATCGATTCGCTCGAAGGTTAAACCAAAAACTGGGTTACTTATTTTTGTTGGCTTTTCAAAATATTAGTAAATGCTTTTTATTTGATTTGATTTATTCAGGTACCTGCATATTTATTTTACATACTTTACGTTTAGCGTATCGATTTTCATTATTGTCCATCATTAACTAGTAAAAATATGCTATCGTCAAAACCTCTAGCACCGGATGATTTTGAATTAATTTTAACTTTGATTTACATGTATTTTCAAAAAATTAAGGATGCATAATGCGAAAAACAGTGCGATTTGGGGTACATAAATAAAAATCAATGGTTTGAATGAGGGCAAGCACAATTGACTATTTTGTATCACAATTGGAGTATTTGAGTAGGTTTTTGAAGATCGTCTTTTTATGCTAATGCAAGAGATGTAGACATACATGTATATTGTATATACTTAGAAGTATATACAATATACTTCGCAGATTGTCAGTCGTTGATGCACTCTTTGGTTCCCATGGGACAGTCCGCCACTTTACAGATCAAAAATCCTTGAGGTAGAGCCAAGTAATTTTCTTCCGTCTTTCCATAATTATGGACAAGTTTCAAATCCTTCTTTTTCCGCATAAAAATTTGGGTCATGTTCATGAGTTCACATCTTGAATTTCTATTGTATAATGGGTGCTCATTGTCCGTTAAAATTCGAACCTTTTCGACAATTAATTGCTTACTATACTGGTGTGACGGTAAGCTTAAAATAATTGAGATAGACTTAAGGAATATTTATTGACAGAATAATTTAAATGATAACGGAACATAGCAATAAGCAACATTAAGGTCTAATTGAGCCATTATCTCTCAAAGTGCTAACAAGGGGTTGTTAGTGTTAAAGATTGCTGTAAAAAATTGCTGTCCGACTCAAGTTATTTTTCTGAACGATAGTAGGATAAAAATTTGCCCTGAGGGTCGTTTAAAAGTTACAAATGGCCAGAGGCAGCAACGGCGCAAATCCTTTTCGAAAATCTGTAGAAATCCAAAAATAAAAAACAAAGTTATTGTTACTTTAAAAGCATCCGGATGCAGCGGTCAACATTTAGTGAAACATAATTGATACTGCAGTTTGCCCACCTTCAATGCATCTGCTGTAACTTCTCCAGTCCCAGTACAAGTAGACCGTAAGATTCTCAAGTTTTCCGGAAATCAGCAAATCCGCCAACGGTTGCACCCAGTGGACTCCTTCAATGGAACCAGAATTCATACGCCCGATCATAAACTTGAGTGTTCTTAACTCTGGAAGAAAAATCACAAAAAGCCCCTTGGAAAAAAATCCCATAAAAAATGAGGAGATTTGACAAGATTGGCAATTTTTGATGAGATTTTCATGATATTACATAAAAAACTTAGCAAAAGTTGATCAAAATCGAGATGAAGATTTTCGACCAAAATCGTGTCAAAATTTCATGACCATTGTTTACAAGATTTCTTTCTAAGGGAAATTTTTAACCTTTCATTTTTGACAGTGTACTTTGGACGAAGGGTCCCACGCTGCAGGATGGCGTCGAGTCAAAATTCCCAGGATCAACAAAGATTGTGAGTTCTTGAATATGCGGCCAAATATTTTGAAGCTGTGGAAGAATTGCCAGCAATCGTACGTCTAATTTGACAATGTTTGGAAAAGTATAATGGAGCTCATGAAATTGTTCGACAGTTTGATGGCCCAGTTTAAGATGGGTAACACGGTCGAATCGATGACTTCGTGGCCTATTTAATCGAAGCCGTTCTCCTTTAATAATAATAGAGCCCATCTTCAACTCCACAGTTGTCAGATTCGGAAGCATTTTTCTTGCATCAATTGACCTACCACCGGTATTAGCTGATGGCCTGAACAGGTTTCGAAAATCGTGTAGATCTCCACGGAAGGTCAAATGGGTCAAGTTGTTTAACGTTGGAAAACCCGAGGGCATCAACTCAAGGTTCAACTCAGGTGGAAGCTCAAGCTTTTTTAGAGAGTCCTTTGAATCCTCCAAAAGTATTCCGTACGCTCTGTACGCCAGACTTTGAGAATTTGCCCCCACAAGATTTGACTCAATTGAAATGGAGGTCAAATTCATCTTCCCTTGACCAGCCAGCAAATACAGAGCAAGAGTCACCCTGTAAACCTCAGACGAGCTGACCATTGGCATTAAAATAGATTTGACGGACTTCATGTCTGGGATAAAAGATGTGTCAAAAGTGACCATGTCATGATCAAAAAAACTGGGGAACACACAGTCATGAATGGTAGTCACGTTTGGAGCGCTTTCTACGATTTGCTGAAAGATTGATGCAGTTCCTTGCCTAGGGTTCAAATTTTTAAGACCATCCGGTACTGGTGTAAAGCTGACCCTTTTGAGTTGAGGCAACTGGGGACAATCAAATATTTCCTGGGACAATGAAAAATGCTGGAGAAGCTCCGCAGAAACGTGCAAATGCTCCAAAGAGTTTTGCACCAACTTTAAAATGGCCAACAGTCTTCGTGGATTCGATTCAATGGGGCGATCGTCGTCACTGCGGAAGATGGAGAGATGAGTGACGGATTTTCCAAACTGAGTAAAAATTTGATTTACGCCAGCATTGTGAATGTTGAGGTTGTTGCCGTAGATCCAAATTTGAGAACGATGGTTTAACGTGGATGAGAGCTTTTCGATAATTTGGTTTAAAGATAGCCAATACTCCCGGGAAACTGCCGTCAATTTTCCCTCCTTTATACAAACACGGGTATTTGGGCCAAGATTTGAAGCCGGCAGAAATATGACGAGCCGAGTCACATCAACGATTGAGGTGCACGAATTCCAGCTTTTGGAAACAAGGCGGCAATTGAAAAAGTCCGTCAGGGGCAGGTAGCCAAAAATCTGGTTCCAAATCTAGGGTTGGTTCGCAAGCAATAAAGAAACACCGATTTTTTTAAATTGTGAGGAATGTTTGCATACCCTTAGAAAAATACCTTGTCAAAAAATCTCATAAAATTTTAACACCATTTTGGTCGAAAATCTTTTCATTTTTGATCACATTTTGGTGAGATTTTGGTGAAATTTAATGAAAATCTCATCAAAAGGTTTGAATCCTGTCAAATCTTAGTAAATTTTCATGAGAAAAAAAGAGAAAGATTTTTTTCCAAGGGTGAGTGCATTTAATTTTATACTTACAAAATTTACTTTGTTTTAGCATTCTACCTCAAGTGGAAGCTGTTGATGATTTTGAATTTGATTTTCAGACATCGCAGCCTTTGCTGTTGAAATTATTTAAAGTGAACTGGCTGAAAACAATCAAGTTAAAATTAAGCTTTAAACTAATAAAAAGGGGAAATTTGTGTTTATTTGTTTATGGAGGCAATTGGAGCGAGGTAATAATTATCTCGTTAATTATAATAATGCTCGTCTTTTTCTGACCTTTTTTGTTGACGATATTTATTTCTTCTTTTGAAAATTTATCGATGCTGTGGCTTTAGTTTGTACTTTAGAATTGTCTTTAAATGACTTTTTGCTCGCCGTACAAGAAAGCTTAAATGTAAGAACATGACGATAATGTGCGTGCTTGCATTTTCAATAGGATGTTTTGTCTAGGACGAAATACTGACTCAAATGAAATCAGATGAGACCAGCATCCAGTCTCCTACATCGACCCGCTTTACGCTGACAAAACCTAACCTACACAACTATGAGCTATAAATATGCACCGAATTTTCCCAAATAGTAACACATGCCATGGAAATTGCAGTTTGATTGCAATACATGCTTTTTATGGTCATTTTCTTAATGGGGAAAGAAAGTTTCATGCTACAATAATTGGTGATAATTTTAATATTGAAACATATCTTTGATATTTTTTGCACCTCCGAAGAGTAAAAAAAGCGCTTGAAGGGATCGCACGGACTTTAATTGCATCGAAAAAAATGTAGATATTGGAGTCTGTAAATTAGGTACCTATGTAATTATTAATTTTTGTTGTTATGGTCTGTAGTTTTACATCGCAATTTTTTCCAAAAGAACTTACAATAAAACAACATTGAAAACAAAAATATTTTGGCGGGACTCCCCTGTGTTTGACCGTGGCGATTGTTTGAAAATGCTCAGAACTCGATATTCAAAAAATCGCCACGGTCAAACGTCGGGGAATCCCACCAAAATATTTGAGGTTTCAATGTTGTTTTATTGTAAGCTCTTTTGGAAAAAATTGAGTCGCGGGAATTTTGAATTTTGCGAAATCCTATGCAAAAACATGAATTTTTCAAAAACTCACCACTCAGAGATGGCGATGATTTGCAAAAAACAAAATTACACGTATCCGCTAAAAAAGAGTTGAAACTTTGTTAGAAAAATAATTTGGCGCCAATATTCAAATTTTAGCAACTGTGCCAAGTCATTCAATATTTGACGTTGTGTGACCCCGAGGCCAGCGCCACCTGGAGCAGGAGTTCTTTGTCTACAAATTGCTTTTGACCCCACGTTGATATTCATAGTAGTTCCGGAGGTATCATTTTTCTTTATTGTCGTGTACCCCGTGGATCACCAATCATCATGTACATAATTTCGAAATGTCGAGGGAGTTTTGGGATTTCTTTATGAAAGATTTTTTTAAACTAACATTTCTTTAATGCATAACGGCTTCTCGACCGATGCAGAAGGGTGGTTCAGCAGGGCTAGCTTTTTTCAAAATTGGGGTGTCAAATCAAACGTTTCCATTGCATGCATTGTATAAATCCAATATTTTTTCTTTTCTCATGTTTTCAGATGCTAAATTTGCCTTCAAGAAACTTGACAACGAAATGGCGACAACTTTCGGAGTCGCTTATGACCACAGCAGCATTATGCACTATTCCAACGATGCTTTTGCTATCGACGACTCAATTCCCACCATTTATCGTAAAGATTGGCCAGAATTCCCGCTCGG
>JAQIVE010004232.1:0-14945 GCA_034698285.1 Sminthurinus bimaculatus | reverse complement strand
CTAATAGTTTCCATGGGAAATTTCCTCATTTTTCACAATTGTCAGTGATAATAGTCAATAGTCAATAGAACCAACTTTAGATTCATAAGCAATTATGTTTTAACGTTTAGATTTAATTATCTCCTGACGAAGGTAGAAGTGTCTGCCGAAAGCTCGAGTAAATAAAAGAATTCCGTTAAAGTCTTTACAAACTATTAGCATTATGATACAGAGCGGATGGAAAGATATATAATACTAAGGGTGTTTCATTCGATTGTTAACAGTAAAGAGCGTGTCACAGTTCATTCAGTGTTCCTTATACATCTAATCCAATTACAGTGAATAAAAGTTCATACGATTTACTTGCTATTTAAAAAAAACTTCAGTCACTTTGATCAAAGTATGACAAAATTACAGCCAATTGAAAAAAAGACCTCAAAAAAAACTTTTTCCAAGTCTCATTTTTCCCTTTATTTTGCGAGCACACGAACTTTTAACTATTTAAATTTTAACTATTTAAAAGGGACAAGCTAAAACTAAAATATAATGACCATTATACATTATACATGTTAGGAAACCTCCTCACAAATGTGGTGCGCAGTAAAAAGATTTGAGTAAAATTAATGTGGTGGTTGTCCATAATCAATTTATGGTAAAACAAAGCTGGAAAAACCTTTTGCTCCGTTCATTTGTATTGATATACATATGGGTCGAACACGAAGTCTCCATGGAAAACATTAATATTTCCCTTGTCCCTTTGAACTCGGCAACGTGCTTTGGGGTATTACTTGAGTACAGTCTCCTTTTTTTATTAATGTTAGTATTTTGGTCCTGCTTTGTTGTAACATGGTGTGTCAGGTCAAAGTATCTGGGAAAACTTATTTTCGGAGTTCCTTTTTTCAAACGGCTGTAATTTGGTCATAACTTGATCAAAGTAACTAGAGTTTTTTTTAAATAGCAAGTATGACCTTTGATTCACTGTCATTTGTTTAGCTTTATAATAAATTCGAAACTTCAAACTGTGGAATTTCTTTGCTGTTAACAATCGAATGAAACACCCTCAATATTTAGGGCAGTTCAAAGCCCAAACCAAGAACTTTTATTCCATTCCCTATACCTTGGATTTATGATCGAATATGAACACGCGAACACAAAGCATAAAAGGGAACATTGTTGACAGTGCAGGTAACGAAGTCAACTCAAGTAACTACGATGCCCAGTTGTAAAGTGCTGCAAACTGTAAACAAAAGCGGAAACAATATTGTCTGAAGACCAAAAAAACTGAAAAATCGTGAAAAACGAGGACGTGGCCACTAGCTTCACTAGCTGCTCCATATTAGGATCCTATCTTCCAAGTCAGGTGCAAGTGCTGAGTCAAGTATGAATTGGTTATGAGTCTAGGTAATCAAAATCCGCAAAGCAGAAACCATTTTTCGAAGTAATAAATACCCAGGGACACTACTAATGGACGTTCGTTTGAAATAGGCATACCTAATAAGATGAGTTTTGAATGCGCCCACTGCATGTTATGTCACACGCTCTGTTATGATGTCTAATGGGAATCGATTTTCTGAACTTTACTGTCCTCAATTCTTCATTATTTTAGCCAACTTTCTAGCCCCAGCAGAGAGAGAGAGAGAGTGAAACGAGCCGCTTCAGAATCTGAAGTTCAGATACATATGTATTGTGACACTATATTATGTGAAAGGCCGTATCTCTCCTATTCCTATAATAATAAAAAAGTCGCAACTGTAGGAAATCCAAGTTTACAGGTGGGACAATTTACAAGAGGTTGTGCACTGTGTAGTGATGACCGATCTGTGTATACTGTATACCATGGAGAATAATGCTATCTCGGAAATGGTGGGTCCTAGAGCAATTCTGAGGTCATTTTTGGTGGGTTATATTTTGACTTTCGCCTACAGTTCCACATCTCCCCAATGAATCCATAGCATGTAGTACAGTGCATTGTTGTCATGGAATATATGAGAGGAAATGTACTGTAGAATCAAGCCAGACGTGGACTCGGTGGGCGGAGTTATCTCGTAATTTCATTGAGAAACAATTACTACGAGTAGATAACTCCGCCCACCGAGTCCACGTCTGGCGTGATTCTACAGTACCTCTCCAGCTGAATCTCGAAAATTCTGAACATTGATCAATATAAGCAAAATGACCATTTTGCTTCTTTTGAGATTCATAACATAGGCAGGCAGTTTATTATATTCCATGTTTCCATGTTTATCATTTACATGTATAAGGTAAATGTAAAAGGTATACATTTATATGAAATTCATGTAGTTACACACATGTACAAACTTACAGTCCGACAACACTCGGACTATACTTTAAAGAAAAATGAACAAAGCAATATTTGTCTGCACTAAAACGCTGGATGTTTTGTTTCGTAAGTTTCATCAAAGTTGAGTATGTGTATCGCATGGTTCCTTGATTTTAAACGAGAAAGTGCATCTTTTTTGGTACCTTATTTGTGACTGTTGCTTTGATGGTGATAAATTTGCCATTTTTGTAAGGGGTTGCACGGTTGCACACATAGTTTGCGACTGTCAAAATTACAAAATGTTGTCCACTGAACTTTTCTTGTTGTAAACATCCAGCTTTACACTGCTCATTGGTTGTAGCTCTTTTTATAGATATTGTTTTCCGCGTTTCTGATCAAACAAATGGTATCAAACCCTGTGCATTTCCATGTTTGCAACACAATTTTTTGATTATTATGCAATTAACGTCATCGTTTAACAACTTCAGTTTTCTATAATTACTTGTGAAGTAAGAATCATAAGAGCCTGCACAATTACTGTGTTTTCATTGGTTCTTCCTTTCCTCGACACTCCATAGTGAACGGGAGAGTTAATTTTTTTGCACTAAAGAAACTTTTCCCCATGAGTGTTTTATACATATGTTCTACTATATTTCCTTTCCCCAGATTGCTTGCTGGTGAGTACCTGCCCAAGAAAGGAAATCAACTGGAAATATAATGACAGTGATGTACCCACGCACGTACAATACATCTCTTCTAATCATTTCTTCTAATCAACGTCCATTATGAGAGCAATGCTGAGACGAAAAACTTTTAAGACAGAGAATAAGGCAGAAATACAAAAGGAGAAGGTACAACTGCAGAAATGTAGTTAAGAGCATGATGAATGTATACGTACAGATGCCAAAGATTGGAGTAGGCTAAGAAAAAATACTCCAAATAAGAAAATAAAGAGAAAGGGAGAAAGCGGAAGATGGAAAGAAAAAAGTGCCTTATTTCCGCTTCTTTCTTTGTAGTAAACAGTACCCCGTTTTCCCTCTGGAATTTTTATAAAGAGGAAAGAGCATTCAAACACAAGGGTATTTTCCCCAAACACTTTCTTCTCCTCCATTCTATGGTCTTTTCTCCCTTTTACATAAGGGAACTCGCCGCCTCCTCATTGAATGTACGTACTATGCAATGTGCTGTAATGTAGCAAACATGAAAAGGAATGTATCAAACGCAGAATTGAGAAAAAAGAAAGAGAAAACGTGTCGGAGTTAATAATGATGCATCAAACATAAGGCCCTATCCCTAAAACTGCTGCACATTTGTGTCTACATATTATTACACAAAAACAGGATGCTTATATATTATTCAGAATCTCAAAACTGTCTCCGCCATCTCTTTTGATTATGTATGCAAACATTGTGACAATAGTAGTTTTGTTTTTTGTTTTTCCGAAAAAATAAAGAAGATGCGGATACATGACAAACAATGACGTTGCAGACATTTTCCTTTATAAGTGTGGCACGGTTTCTTTTTTTTTAGTGTTCTTATGTAACTCAAGCATATTTTGAACATCTCGTGATTTTTTCATTAATTTATATTTTTTTGCTTTATTTTTTTATTTTATAAATTGTATTCATATTCCAATTTTTTTACTGTTTTGAAGGTTTGTTGAATCTAAAAATTGGCCCTTTATGAAGCTTTTGTTCCGTTTTAATGAAATCACTATCTGGTAACCATTCATTCCCCAAGTATTGAATTGTACATCCCGTGCCTCGCTAACAGTGCAAATCACGTGTGTCAAAACAATAACATTTTTTCAAACTCCTGTTTTTGGCCTTTGCAAAAGTTTTACGCGGCTTTGGGGGTTTTTAAGTTTTAAGTATTAACACAAGATATGAATTTCTCCCACTGGGAACTTTTTTGCTGCTCTTTCTTTCAGCATTAATGCTAAAGTTTTAAGTGCCTTTATGGAAAAGTATACTTGTTTCCAAAAGTCGGCCTCGTGAGGAACGTGAGGAACTGTAGAAACAGCTATTCTTTCACATATGGCGCAGACTTTGTAGTAGTATTATGTAAATATCTGCATTTCAAAGGACTTGGATTTAGTTACACCATCTTTCCGCAAAGTCAAACGTCAGCATAAAATAAACGTTATTTTTACTGTTAAATTAAACTAAACCCAAAATTATCGTAACTAATTAGTGAAAACATTAGACTGTTTTCCGTTCCTCTATGCAAACAGCAAGCCGAAATTTGGGACCAGCGGAGTTTCAAATAATTGCTAATAATAACATTGCTAAAGAGATCCACAAACAGATACATGATGGTTAGTTACTTCTCACGGATGTTGAGCAAGATGAAACAGGAAAATAAGACGAGGTAAATATAATAATGGAAGGCGTTTGTCATCAGTCTCTCTCTCTCTCTCTCTCTCTCTCTCTCTCGTGGAGTCAAAGAAGGTTCTTTGACTGTTGTCGAACTTGTCTCATCTTCTTTTCCCCATACGAATCGTCGTACCTTCAAGCCGCAAACGGTAGACAGCTGAGGTGCAATAGTGTATGCATGGTGTATTGAGGGAAAACATTGTGCAGCTCTTTAATTTAATTCCATCGACATGTCTTGCGGAAAATGTAAAGTGACAGTTTGACAACTCCACACTTTCTCCAGACTACACACAACACACTCGCACACATGTTCTCCCTCTCCCCACATTATTACCGAAGGGCAATTTCACAACTTTTATTCCATGAATATCCAAACATTTTTCTGGCTTGGTGCTTCAAAGTTGAAAACTTGTTTCCTTTGGAGACCAAACTTGGAATATCCAATGCATAAAAAATTCTGGTTTGTACCTGTACTTTCAATGTCCTTGGCCATACTTTTTCTTTTGATGTTAACTCGATAAACTACCTTGAAATTCAGGAGGTTCATATTAGTACACGTGGTAAAAATACACACAAACGTACGTCTATATATATACAGCCTACATAAAATCTTCTATCTACTGTACAACATTATGGAAAATAATGTCATCACCAATTCTATTAAATTTATCACAATTTGTATCCCAAGTATTTTCAGCTTATTTTATTAACATGCTCCATCATGTTGTGATAGCTTTAATAGAACTGATGATGCTTTTTTTTCTAGATGTAATGCCGCGCTATAGATTTTTGATCTTGACGTTTGTGGTACATGATGTGTAGTATTTATCGTCATCTAACATAATGTTGCAAAATTCTCTTATATTACATTCAGAACCCTGTGATCTGATCTTGCTGAAATTGAGCATAGCTCGGCATTTTTTATAAAAGTGGCGAAAAATCGCAAGTCGGTTGTTGTACAATACTTCAGAGACCGAATCTAAAATAGGAAATTGCATGCTTTATTCATATTATCTCTTATTACACCCAACTACACGCTTGTAATCTTCACTTGTGTCTCCAGTGTATTTTATTACTTTTTTACGACACTACTTCTCTTTAATAGCCCGTTTGCCATTGATTTTTGCTGTCCCATTAATGTGGTTCTCCATGGTTTAGATGTGCTCTCTAAAACTTGAGGAGAAAATAGAGAGCTAAAATCCTAAAATAAGAATCCACCGATAATCAATGCTTTTATGTAGTACAGAAGGAGTCATACAAAGCTTGGGTGAAACGAAAAACAACAAGAAATTTTATTTGTCGACTAAATAGAGAGAATGAAAATCCGTGTCCTACAGCATCGTGACAAGGAATGATAAAGTATTTTGAAAATGAGGGCGATAACTTGGCAGCTTTGATTTTCTAATTCAAATTCTCGTTTTAGCTTTAACTACGGCCCGTCATTTTTACTCGGTTTTACCTGTTTTTATTATTTTTTCAAAAAATAACACTGTTCCCACATGGCGACCGTTGCAAAAATTGAAAATGATAAAACTTAAATAAAATCCTGTATTTAATTGGAGCTTTTGACCTCCTTCAGATAGTTTATGCACAGTACCTAAATTTAAAACGTGAAAATCAGGCATATTTACATGCATTCATACTCCCCTCATTTTAAAAATCAAATTAAATGCAAATTAAATAATGGCATTCAAATTGCAAATTTGACTTTTACTTCAAGTGCTATATGTAAAAAGTGCTTATACATATTTTTGTCGTATTTCTTGGCCTAAATTTCCCGTTCGTATTCTGACTCTGACTATTCACGACCAAAACTTGTGAATGTGAACCGAGTCAAATGGCTGAGGAATAAAGGGGCAAAATTAGGATGGGATTGTGGCAAGAAATTTTAATAAAAGGGAAGGGAGAATACTTGAGAATGAGGAGGAGTGCAATCAAGTAACGAAAAGAGGGTGACGATGCTTACTATTGACAAACGAGGCGTCTTGCATCCGTCTTTACTTTTCATTCAGCCCACAGTGTACATTATACATTTTGGTGTCTGCTTGCTTGTTTGCGGCTCCAGTGCTGTTCGCAAGCGCGGGGTTTAACTGGGAATTTGTTGCTGGAGGACTTGCTCCTCTATTCTATACTCCTTTGCAATGAAAACCAACGTAGGACAGAGGAAGCCAGCAAGCACGAATAAAGCTGCACGATTCACACTGTCACATCTTCAGTTGGCCTTTGCTGGCTCTACTTTCTTCTCCTCACGCTCTTCATTTCTCTCTCTTTCATTCGCATTCTTGAGACTCGACTTGACTGGAGCTTCAAAACGAGAACGAGTGACTGGTTACTTAACCAGTAAAGGCTACAAATTCTTGTGGCTCTCCCGGTTTTTGGTTTTAATTCTCTTTCATCTCATCAGAGTCTAATACATCGACTTGGTTTTGATCTGCTCAGCTGCTTCTTTTTTGTGACGGCGATTTCGATTTCGACTTACTCTACGACTTTATCCAGTATATTGTACTGTATATAGTATACACGAAGACTGCATGAGTCGGCCTTCATGAGAACAACTGCACATCTTCCATACAAGAGGCATGAGAAGCAAGTTAAAAAAGTTGGAAGAAGAAGAAGATTAAGTAGACAGCAAAAAGAAAAAGTAAAATAGAAATCGCCTCAAGTTACAAATACGAGTAAGCTCCCAAGGAAAGTGTATAGTGTCGGACTTTAAAAAAACTAAATCGATTTCGACTTCACTAACTTATTTATGTATAGGGCAAGATAACTATCATCAATGTGGTCATCAAGTGAAAGACACGGATCGATAGAATGAGAGAAGAAACTCAGCAAAATCTAATCCAGGACTTTGTGTTGGATTCACGTTCTCGAATTAAGTTCAACATATCATTTATCAACTTTATATTGATCCTTGATTGAATTTATTGGAGTCTTCTCTTGTGAGCTGCGAACAACCAATATATTACCTATATGTATATGGACAGAAAATGCATTATTGTAATTTTCATTGACTACTTACTCTACTCCTCTACAATATCCTTGAGCATCAAGAATCAAGACCTTCGATTTTCACTCAAGTTTTAAGGAAAAGCGCTGGAATTTCGTGCTAACCTCAGAAAGCTTGAGATAACTCATCAAAGCGCTTATAGGAAAGTCAAGTAAAATCTTTTTGAACTACTCATTGATGTTTTCGTCATAAAACGGAGCAGTCTGGAGAAAATGAGCAAAATTTCATAATTTACGATTCGAATAATTTCCTTGAATCCAGTATGTATTATATTTACTTTATGTCCATAAATTATACAATGTAGTTCGTATATAAAGATCTGACGACTTCCCTGAAACTTGTTTGATCTCCACAAAATACCTGGTACATTAACCTTCTAACCGTACCAAAAGTTCCAGCGTTGTGATTTCTACGGTTAATTTCAAACCCAAAGCTGAAATTCAAGCTTGCTTTTGTCCTTTCCCTGAATTCCGTGTGATGAGCTGGGAGCTGACTGTCCCACCACAAGCAGTGGATATACAATCTACAGCATATATACGTACAGCTGCACACAAAAAGGATTATGATAACCCGTCGTTAAAATGAAGGACAAAGCATACATTAACTAACTGAAAATGCCATGAGATTACATAAATGACAAAATGAGGGAATGTGACGCTATATCAAAGCTATTCATTTTAACCTAACCAATTCAACTCCTCTCAAATGACCGTCTGTTTTGTTATGTAAAGCGGAAGCTTGTGTCTATCGTTCTGTCTACTTCTCAACAACTCTGACACAGCTACAGATTACTATTCTACTTGTACATATCTACATGAAATTGTAGACGGCTTCAAACTAACTACTTGCTGAAATGGTCGACTCCTGCTAAGTCGATTGAGCCCATCTAATTCAGTTCATTGTTTCAAACTTAATTTGCAAATTCATCTGCACATACACACACACACAGATACAAAGACTGGCACAAGAGATTCTCAAGAGAAGGTAGAAATACAAACAGAATTTATATGTGCATAAAATGTAATAGTCTACAGCCGCCGTCACGATTGATTTACACAGTTATAGTTAATTCAATTTAACTCTGTGAGTTGGTGCTCCTAAAAGATATACACATTATATATTTATGTACAAGTGAATGTATTTCGAAATTTCGATACTTTATTTCTTTAGTTCTACAAATGTAAAGGCTCCAATAAAAATGGAGCGACTATATACAATAAGTGGATGGTTGTAAAAAAAGTGATTTTAAATTAGAAAATTGTAAAGATTACAAGAAAAGTACAAAAGAAGGGACCTAAAAATGGATCCCTTATTCTATGGAGAGAATGAATCAATCCCAAGGTCAGGTTCAGGTTTCCCCCTTGGAATTCCAGTTGATTCAAACGGTGAAATTATCAACATTATTAACAGCTGGGAGACTCTAAACGAGTCGGCCGTCGTCAACGCGACCGGCTCTGGGAACATGAATTATGACGTGTGGTCCGGTGCTCGAATTCAGCGAGTTATCACATTGGCCATCCTCATAATTTGCTCAGCGATTGGCAACTCTGTGATTATTTTTATTCTCTTCTGCTCACGCTACCACAAGCAGCTCTCGCGTGTGAATATTTTTATCATTAATCTAGCTGTGGGCGACTTGGCCGTTTGTCTTGTCACCATGACGTCCGAACTTCTCTTTGAGGTAAGTCCAACTTTTGAGTTGATGTTCATTAAGAGAATTTTCTGTATGGAGTAGTTTGTCTATTGAATCCTCAAGAGAACTAATTAGAGTCGTCATTGCGCGTCATCAAGGAATTCTAGGAAAAATATTCTGGGCTCAACTGTTTAAAATTTCAAGTGAAAAATTCCCTTAAAAGGTTTATAAAAAATTCTACAAATTTTTTGAGCACTGTATACATAAAGACAGTGCATGTAACTTTGATGATGTTACCCGAAACCTTGTTATGTATTCCCATTTGTACACACATAAATTCGTTTTATACGTTTTATACATTTATCTATAAAAGAATTTCCATAAATTACAAATTCAACAGCTTCCAGAGGTTTTTGTACAAGAAAAAAACCAACGCCACAGATACCTATATCTACATGATATTTAGAAAGGCACCAGAAAGATAAAAAGGAAGGAAAATGTGACAGCAGACAGCATCCATTGGATTTATTCAGAAAGTGGAAGCTGTAAATGTTGGAACATGGTTTTGATTTTAACATTTCCCTTGTCAGACGTCCCTCTTTGACAGTCGTCAAGCCAAATATTTCTGAGTTGTTTTTACTCTTAAAAAAAAGTAAAAAAAAACAACGTTGGCAGAATTATACATACAAGCCAAACATTAAAATTGCACACGACGTTTGGAGCATAAAAGTATAATAATACAAAAGATGTAACTGCCACGCGAAAAACCTTAAAACATTATTTACTATTACAGTCATCATAAAGGGGTACTTGTGTATTGTGTATATATAAATATGCTGACAGCAACAATCGCGCTCAAAATGTTATTCCATGTCATGATGACTAGGTACTAGGTAATACATAATATACTATGCTAAAAAACTCGTCCAAAATTGTTGTGTGTATATATGTTATTTTTCAAAACGATGAATTATTTTAGATGACAGTCCCATCCTATGATTATCAATTCATTGTTCATGATATTAAATGTCATATGTATGTATTGAGAGAAACAGAGATTAAAGACACAGAGTTACACATGAATTGTTAATTAAAAGGGGAAAGAGTCATAAAATGACGGCATAATTGTCTAAGTTGAACAAACAGATGGGAAACGTATAATGAAATGCAAATTTACAGCTAGTAGTGTACAGAAAAGCACAAGAATTGCTAAACAACATTTACATTTCTATTTCCATGACCTTGAGCAAAGACAGAGACAGGTCAAGTTATGTGTATACATAGTATGTAGTATGTATTCGTGCTTGTGCATGAAACTCGAAACGTTTGCAGAAATTCGGGAAATCGTCATTCAAGAAAGATTTTTCATCCTGGGTCTCGAGTCAGGGAAGCCACGGTTTGAAAGCATGTTTATTTTGGGGATTTATTTTTGTGTATAAGTATTTATCTTGCGTTTAGATTTAATTATATTTGGATTACGCTATAGATACAAATAGATGAGAGTTTCTAAATCGACATTTAATTAAAAATCAAAACTCAAAATAATGATAATTCTCGTTTTCTGTGGATTAAAATGCAATATAAGTTCCAAAGAATTATTTCATATTGAATTTTGAAGGCATACACCGATTTTGGTAGTATTTCATACATGTAAATGCTCAATACTTCGTAGAGCCAGTGAGCATGTATAAATACGTTGAAAGGCTGTTATTTGAGCTTAACATGCAAATGCTCTTATGAGCCAAATGCATGGAAAGGTTTTATAGTACATACTTAATGCTTGAGTATAATATGGTACGCGTTGGCTGGATGTTGTAAATGATGGCGATTTCCTCTCAGCATTACATTCATGTTGATGGGGATGCTTGATGCTTGTTCTTATGACCAGACTGACAGACAGATATTAAACTAATAAGTTAAACCGTGTGGTGATTGACAGTCAGTGAACAACATGGATTTCGTATTTTATGAACTAAATATCGAATAACCCAGTATGCGCATGAATTAGCTTTAATAATCTCGGTGGTTCATTGGGGAATAGACCTTATTAAGACTAAATCCCACCTCATGTGCATTTATGCACAGCAAACAAATACGAACTGAAGACACAGTTTACACAACGGATGAGTTACATAATTTACTTACCTGTCAATCTTAAATCCCACCACGGTAATAAGTAAGTATAGTGAGATGAACTGCTTCTCAAACCGACTTTTAACATTTTCACCCTAAACCCTTAGCTTTAGACACGGGTTCTTTTTAACTGGCGATTTTACCCTTCACTTTGCGTTAAAAAATAAAACCAGGGTCAGGGACAGTTTAAGATTGCCCCTGGAAAAGAATCGCCCACGCGTTGGTTCTACATTTGATCCCTTATTTATGTTCATGTATCCAACGCATAGCGCACAAGACAAGACAATGTCACCTCTGCCTCATGGGGGTATAAGTTATGAGTGATGTGAATCTCGGGGGAAGAAATGACCTTGGGGAGAAAAGTAAAAAAATGTCATATTATGGCCACATGCCTCGATAAGAAAATAAGTTGATGGGATCGAGAATAGCTGAGCACAGCAGTAAACCACGATACACGGACATCAAGACAACTTCAAGACAATACCATTTACAACTTTCATGCTGACAATAAACTTTTCCAGACTTTTTGTGGCTAACATTTTCATACGTAGTTACTGCGTATTTCAGCTGTAAAAGGAGAAAGCCTTGTTAGAGAACATCGTTTGCTTCTTTTTATGCTGTTCTCGGGGATTTTCTCTGATTTTACTTTCTACTGGTCTGTTGCGTGTATGGTGTGTGTGTAATGTGTGTGTACATTGTACACTGTACACTGTACCCGTTTGGCACAATAGTAAACACCTAGAGTGAGAAAGTGCTTTCGACTTTTGTGGTTACATATTCTACCATCCTACTTTTACCCTGTATGCACTTCGGCTTTCCAAAGTGTAAATTTTTGATAAACATTTCAAAAATATTGACATAGGAGAAAACGGTATTATTATTAGCAGTTGAGCTAAGCACGTGCTATGTTGACTTTATTATAAAGCCTGTCTTGAAAAAAAATCCCGGATGTGAGTAGTAATCCCGCTATATCAAATGCTGAGGTCGTAGTTTTTTAAGTTTTATGAATAACTTGATTTATTATTTGGGTGTAAAAATAAGGCGAAGAAGTAGATTAAACCGGAAGGAAATTGAAATTGTCAGGTAAGCGAATATAAGTAATGTGTGTAGTATGTATACACATTACACATAACACCCGGTTGGATAAATCAAGTTTTCTTTGATTTTTTGTTTCCACCACAATTTCTGATACCACGCAAAGGTCTTGGGCATTGGGATAATTCCAAAAAAAGAGATTAACGACGAATGACGAGCTACATACTTACATGTATGCAGTTTCCCAAATAGACGGATTTTGTTGTTCTACAGGTTTATACTGCTATACATGTATGTATGTTATACACGCTTCATCATAAAAAACATACATATCTACAATACAAACGCAACTCAACTGTAATGGATTGGATGTTCGACATTTCCGCTCAACTGAGTGCACGTATCCACAGAATGCCCTGATTTTTTGATGAGGTCTGAAGAATACGAGACATTTCATGCCTCATGCCGAGGTACATATACAAAAACTGATAGATGATAGAAAGCGGGAGGGGAAGCGCAATATGCTGTCTATATGATAGAAACAGTTTTCTTAGATTTTATTTTTACTTGAGGTCTTCTTTTCCGTTCCCTGTTTCCTGTGTAAATAATGATTTCTTGTTAGTTCAATTGTACCTGTATCAAATGGACATGGTTTTCAAAGGTCTCTGCGATTTCAAAAGAAGGTTCACAGAATTGTAGGGATTAAGGGATATGACAACTCTTTCCCGTCGGCTATGTATACTTGAAAATATTATTTGAAATTGGAAAGGAAGCCGTGATTTGAAATCCGAAAAATTCTGGGAGAGTGATTCACTACAATTTTAAAACAAAAGGGGGTTTTCTGAGAATTTTTCAGACGCAAGATTTTTACCGTTAGACCTTCAAAAAATATTTGGTATTTTTTTATCAAAATTTGATGAGATTGTGGTAGACACGAAGCATCGTCAACATCTCATCAAAATCATATCAAATATTTACCCCGTCAACAAATTATATCGATAATGATATCATGAAATTTTGAAGGTTTGTCATCAAAATATCATGAAAATTTGATGAGATTTTCGATCAAATTCGTGTCAATATTGTATCAAACATTCATTCAAGGTATTTTTCTAAGGGAGGGTTTCCCGTTTGACTGTATTCGTCCTCAAGAATATACATATAGGTGAAACAGTAGTTCTGCCGAAGTAAGCTTTACTGAAATAAGCAGGCGGCAGTTGCAAGCAGGTTTTTCAATTAGCAACTTATAAGTCTTACAAATAATAATGGCTAGAACGCAGATTCCTTCTGGTCATCGTAAGCTAAACATATTAAAGGCCAACTTAAGGTCAACTTCTGCGAAATCAGTACAAAGTAAAACGAATTGGTCCTTTGTTCTCTTTTCATTTTATCTGCATTTATGTATCTTCCCGTTACCAGATGCATCGACATATTATACTTGTATGCTATAACTGTCTCCTACAATTCGAATTGAGAGCTATAGAAAATATGCCCGTGTATGTAATAGGTTGACATGGAAAATTCTGTAACATTTTGAACTAGAAGAACCCTTCTTGGTAAAAGAGCTCATACAGTACTCTGGAAAAACTCGGAAGACGAGGACAAAGAAAGAAGGAACGACAAAAGGAGTTTTGTTAAGTCCCGTTGAACTAGTAAATACAAGTTGACTTGCTTTGAAAAATATTACTTGCATTTTAGTTCTTGCGACCCATAAAAAGTTGTTGAGTATTACCCAGAACATGGAGAAAGGATAGAAATCAATATCTCAGGTTAGGTCGCGCTTGAGATGGTAGCTGCAGAGCGAAAGTAGAAATGTATAAGTACAATAGAAAGGTCGGTAGTTCATCAAATTCATCGAACTCGTTTGTAAATGAAGCTGGTCTTGGCCTTTACAAGGATTTAGCTTTTATTTTGCTTGACAGCTCTTTTAGCATTGATATGAAGTAAATGCTGCACTTGTCCCTTTGTGGTTGACAAGACGGTTAAAACAGTCAAAGGCTTTACAATCGGCTTACTTTTCGTTTTGCGATCTATTCTCCATATTTTATTATGCCCACAATATTCAACAGAATCACAAGAAAATCTCGAGATTCGAATTCAAATCATTATCATTAATACCTGGTATTTTATTAAATCGTCTTTCTATAAGTACTTCTTAAGAGTCAAAAATATGCCAATTTGACGGGTATTCCATCGTTCTCCTGTTTTTTACTTTTAAACTTTAAAGATTCTACATTTCTGATGACGACGGCAAAGCAAAAGACTTTCATAGGTATGGACAATACACTGAATTGATATATACACATGCTGTCAAAAAGCATAACATCTTTTTAAGTGACTTTATCCTTTTATTTTACATACAATGGCAAAGTGCATTATTTAAGTGTTTTAAATGAGCGTTTGCTGAAAAACAAATTATACGGCAAACAAGTGCTCTCCGAGGGTCAAGAGATATCATGAGAAACGACTTCGAGTTTAGTCAGAACTTTTTAGCATCAAACC
>JAQIVE010004231.1:0-14946 GCA_034698285.1 Sminthurinus bimaculatus | reverse complement strand
AAAACATTAAGTTACTATGGAAATGCCATATGTTAATACATTACCGAAAATCGTTTTTCTATAATGCTTTCCATATGCAGCTGAGGAAATCCAAGCTATATTCAATATTGGAGAAATAGTTCCTCTACTAATTGTAAGATCCAGCTGTTTGAATATAAAATTTATCAGCCGGAAACAAAATAGTATCTGTGATCGTTCATGAAAACTAAGAAAAGTCTGAAAGATAGTTGGTTCTAATTTGATCTTGTCGATGGCAAATTTGTACCTTTCTTGAGATAAAATTTTGACTCCGAGTGGCACAATGGAATTTTAAAAGTTCGCATTCTCTGGACTGGTTTTTGGATGTCAAACTAGTGTATGTGTCTTGGGAAAAGACGACGTTATAAGTCATATGCAAACATTTGAGGAATATTTACCGTTTGTCATAGAGTGTGGATACTAATCTTCAAACCTCTCCAAATACACAAGGAGAAGAGGACACAAATGAAAACAAAAAAGTTTTAAACAATTAGGCGATGAAACAAAGTACGGCGAATATTCGTGATTGTTTCTGTTATACACATTGCTGGGATACTCTACTTCGTATCCATGCTTTACGCTTGCCCATCTCACTTTTACCGCTATTAACACTATCAGGCCATAATATAACTTAACAGCGTGAATAGATGTTGGTGACTACCGTCAATCTTCAATTACGAAACTTCAAGCATAACGTGTGTGTAGGTGTAAATTGTAAGGGTATGTAATATTACATGAATTGAAACAAGAAAGCCAAACATACAACGAACATATATGTATGTATAATGGACAATATAACATTCTACCATTGTCTACCCTATTGAATTGTCTACTAGAAATCTATCACATTGTATCGTAGCATATACATAGATGTAATGGCATAAGATATCATTTTATATCAAATTAAGTCATTTCATGCCCATGGCGATAGCCTATAAGAACATGCGTTGTATTCTTGAAATCTACGCCGAGTGAGAATAGAGGAAGAAAGAATACTATCGATTGTATGTATATAGCTCAACAACATACATGGCAAGAATGGCCATTAGCAACTATCAATGTTATCTTTATTTGGAAGGAAACTTGTACGACTTTCACTATTCCATGTTGCTACAGATGCTGATGATGATGATTTTTTGTCTTTTTCGCTTCTTCGTTGCTTCATCATTGTCATCGTCGTCTTTTCTTATGTACATAAACAATATATATGTATGCATTGAAAATAGAAAAGAAGAGAGTGAACGAGAGAGTGTGAGAGAGCGAGCATGTGAAAACCAAAAGGAAAGGATAAGATAATGGTAGACTGAATGACTCAATCAATAGTGATTGTTTTATTTGACGAAGAAAACTAAAAGTCTCTTTCCATTACTCCTACGTTTTACTTTCCAACGATATTGCAGTATGTATTTAGAATGTAGATTATAGATAGATAACTTTTTAGTTTCATATTTTGGGCAAAGCGGCAGAAGTAGTTATGTATTCTTATTCACGTATTCCTCCACTCAGGCAGAGGATCGAAGCTCATGGGAAAAAGAAAGTCGAGAGACGAGAATATAATAGATATTGGGGAAAAGGAAAGAGAGACTTTTCTTTCCTCTTTTTTTACCAGTTTCAGTTTACCTCTTCCAAAACTTATTATTCCTAGCTCACATATTTCTTTAGTTTGTGGAATCAAAGTGAATATGTAGTTACTATGGAAAAATATACATGGGTAGAACGAGCCAGATGAGTGTATCGTCAAGTTTACTTTCTTTGCGTTTGCTACACTTTACCGTATGATGAGTTAGGTAAATGATGACGATGATCCAATACAAAGAAAACAAATATTTTTTCTTCCTACCTAAATGGAGCATAAACTAGGCTTATATAAAAGTACATATACACGTATACATTTGTATATGTAGAGATAGTATAGTAGAATAGATACATAACTTTGCTGAACATTATCCTCCGTCTGTTCCGATTTCGGATTCGGATATTAATATTCCTGTAACTACTTTGACTCAACTTGACTTGAGTGCACCATTTTTGACTCATTTTCTCTCATCTCCAGTTCATAACCAAGACAAATGACTTTTTTCGCTGAACTACCTACTCTCATTATAATATATTATTAGTTTTCTACAGGCAAATTATCTAGTTTCCCGTAAAATGATATGATGACTTTGAACTTGGATCTTTTTTCTAGTTTACGTTCAGAAATTAAAAATTGAGCCAAGATCGTTCTCTAGCTTTTACCCCTTTTTTTCACACCTACATAAAATCTAAAGAAACGCGTGATTAATATTGTTCATTTCAATTGATTTCTAATTTCTATATTTTATGCTGATTTTTCCTTCCTGTAACCAGTGTTTGTTCTTTCAGTGCACCTCACCTCAAACCTCGTGGAGGTAGTTGCATGTATCCGTCTGTTCATGTTCATGGCAATGTTACCAATAATTCAATTACTATTGTGATTGCATGACGTTGCTTTCACACCCCTTTCCTTTTCCGAGTCTCTCTACTTTGAGTGTTCGATAGGGTTTTCGGGAGAAATGCAAAGGAGAACACATGACATACACTTGAAAAGAAAGTTAACCTCTATTTCATTCTGCGTTTCGATCCTTTAAACGAACAGTCACGTTTACTCGACGGAAATCCAGTTATATTGTAAGCGTACTTTAGCAGGATGTGAAAAGTAAGAACTATTGTAAGTTTGTATGTACATTACTTGTACGAATAGGCACGAAATACGTACTACAATATTTGAAGAATAAAGACATTTACATTATGTAAAATATTATTATTACTATTGTGGGGAGAGGTAGTTGGAAAATGAAGTTTCTTGAATGTTTGAAACTTTTCTCTTATACGTACGTACTAGTTATATCTGTATCATCTCAATATGCAAAAGTATCTTTGCTCAGTATAAAGCATGAGGAAATCATTAGAACCTCTGATATATAAGGCTAAAAAGTTCCATTCGGCTTGGTTTGACTTTTTTTTAGATTATAAAGAAATCGACATTCATGTATGCAGGTACACATTACACATATTATACATTTGTATGTGTATAGTGTATATTAGTGTAATATTAGTGTTGGTGTTGATGGGCGCATTAAAATCGATTCTAATTAAAAGGAAATGATTAACTTTAGGGTTGTCATTAATCCATATCCAATATCCATAGATGCAGAAAGATTGAAGACGGATACATATGCATATATATGTATATATATACGTACAATATATGTAATTGTTACGTATCCATTTTGTGTGAATACTAGTTATCGATATTAGTTTTCAGCCTAATATAGTAAAGTGAATATACATACTTGAGTGTGTTGTGTGTGTGTGTACATTCAGTGTACGTACGCTATGACTACCGTGAATGGAACTTTTACTTTATAGTTGCCATAATTGGTTTTTCCTTATGCATGGGACATTGCATCTTGAGCGCTGTACTTAGACACTCTTATTCTATCTCTGATACTCACCGTTGAATTTCTTTCTTTACAAAGCAAATTCAAATTTTCCTAACCAAACTCTTGTCATCTTATTATTTCTAAGGGAAAGAAGAAAATTGAGCTTCTTATGAGCGTGGAAAAGGGGCACATCTCTGGAAAAATCACAATTTACTAAATTTCCTCATAAGTTCTAGACATTATGAATCCGCATGCATCCTTTTTCCAGAGATGCTAAAGCATGTAAAATATAAATATGTACTTATAGTGTGTGTACTAGGACACCACAATAAAAACCTACAAACCAATATTGGTTTAAAAGTACGCAAGTGAGATCCCAACAGTTTTCTATTTATAAGTAAATACAGAAAACAAATTAGCTGGCTGGTAATATCAAATAAAAACAAGCTGATTGACTTGTTAATATTCTATTAGCGTGTTACTTACACATGCTTTAATGCTAAAGTTAACTTTTTTTTCTCTTCCATCTTTCTCATATCAATTTGGGATAAAATATGAATGTCAGCTAGTTATACAAAGATAAAACTTGCTGTCGTACATCTTTTGTACCGATTTATAAATCAACGTAAAAATTTCAAAGCAGATCATGATGTTTTCTATGTATTCCTTCCTAACTGGCCTCATAAAAGAGATGGCTAATTAAACTGCAGCCAAAAAAATAAAAGAAAGAGCAACTGTGTACACGATATTGTATTTTATATGGCTATCTAAACAGATAATGAAGGCATTAAACTGAATTTGTGACTCACACGTGTTCTTTTATTATTAGAGTACTAAAATGACCTTCATCAACCCTCAGAGAAAAAAACTACAAAGAGGCAACTGTAGGCATTATTATGCCAATTTCAAGTACTCTGGTTCGGGTACCTGCATAAACTGGCTAGATGCTATCAAAACAAAGTCTAGTAGAGATTTTTTCTGTCATTCTCGCTGGGTTCGTGTACTACAACGTTCCGTTATTACATGTCTATCAGATCGGTACTTTTTTTATTTATCTTTAGATTTGTCGCAGGATCTTTCCATCTCTCTTACTCTCTTACCTGCTCTTGTACTATGCGTTTCAATATAGAACGCAGCAGTAACGATAAATAAAAAATATATTGAGTTGTAAAAATATTTGCCACGGTCTACATGTGGATGGGTGTTATATATTGTTTAAATATAAATATATAGGTACACACACATATACCTATATTTATCTGTAGTAGTTTTTCTATTTGATAGAAAGGTTTTTGAAAAACGCATTAACAATTTAACCGCACAACATATTGTAATAAAAGCTGTAAATTTCAACTACTCTCTCGCTCTCTCCCTATCTATCGTTCTATCTCGCTCTATTGCTCCGCCCGACTTTGTGTGTCCATATTTCCTTGTGAATGTATAAATAAATATTTAGTTATTACGTACGATACAAAAATACAAAGTCTATTTGGCGCACAAAACTATAAATTTAGTAAAAAACGAATTTCTAAAAGTGCTAAAAAATTCCCATCATCAAAGAGTACGAATTTCCATTTTATAAATTATTGATTCCCTTTTGAAGGCAAGTCACACTAAAATATAGTGAAAAGGTAGGGATGTAGTGCACTACACACGTATTCTAATGATATTATCACTTGCCCCTATCTCAATGACAGGGAAAATGATTAACGTGGATGGAAATATTTTTGTGATGATCATGGATGTGTATAAACAGAAATAACGTACAACCTGTGACCTCTAACCTTGCACTAGTGACTGGATCCCAATTCACAACAAACAACAACAGCTTGCGAAAACTATTATTTAGTTACATACTATGTAAAATGAACGTTGTGTATAGAGTAAGGAATCTCAATTTTGTTCTCTTTTGGTTACGTTACGAGTCGAGACGGGAGTCTCTAAACCTCGTTTACTCAAATCGAGGGACTCGAATTCAACCTCGAGCTTCGAGGTTTTTTGATTTTGCAAGAAAAAATTTTGAATTTCGTTTTTTTTTTGAGAAACTCGAAAATTTCAAACCTCGAAGCTCGAGGTTTGTTTACGAGATTTCAACCTCGAGCCTCTCGAAAGAAAAATAACAGATTCCATACTCTAGTTGATACTCATCTTCTTTTTGCTCACGTTTATATGTATGTAGTCAAGACTGGTTGAAATTCACGTCGAATGGGAATCTCAACTTGATTCCAGGCACATACCTTATCCGTATTCATATGTATAACGAGTATACACCCAAGCTGAGTGTCTCCTTGTCGTTTTCTTCCTTGTGGTTCTTTTTTGAGTTGACAACATTGCTGGCGACTCGAGTCAAATTTTGATATTGATTTTGAAATTGAGGTTGCTGTAACGCCCGGCCAAGATTTTGGTTTCGGTTTTGATTTTAATTTTGATTTGAAGCTCTTGTAACTTCATACATACTTTATACTTTATACATGGATCATGCTGGATCGATGTAAATGTAGATGTCCCGTCAATGTTGATATAAATTTGCGATCCTGTGGACTTGAATTTTGGTTGAGAGGAAGGATGAAGATGAAGACCAGGACCTCAAAGGACTTTGGTTTATAGAGATGGATGGAAGTCTCAGATTTCGCATCCCATACGATAAAATCATGAGGGAAAAATAAAAGTGGAAGAGAAACTTCTTCATGTTTTCCATCCTCTGCTCCTTTTCCCTTCTCTGTAAGTTTGCGATCACGCGTCTCATATTTGCATTTTTGTCCGTGTCCTCGTCTTACTCTCTTCTCTCTTCTTCAATAAAACTTGCCTACAGAAAAAAAAACGCTGGAACTCCCGAATTCAAGACAGACGGATGAAATATTGACAATAATTTTAAAAAAAATGATTCGTTTTTAGCAAAAATCTGATGTAGATCTGTGTATGTATAATGTGTAATACATATCAATTGGTAAGAATATTTAAAAGCCTCGTCAACGTTCTCTGTGAATTAAAACAATTATTCCGGTTCTTCCTGATGTTGACATTTTCCCGATTCCTTTGCTATTCCAGAATAGTTATCTATGTACATAAGTTTAGAGATCACAGTGGCGTTCAAATATTTAGGTTTGTTCCACAGTGAAAATCAGGGAGACATATTGAAGGAATGCAGGATTGCGTTCGGATTTCCAAACTCATCTAAAATCTTGTCTAGTATTTCATTATTCAGAGAGGGATTACGTCCTGGTTGTGAGTCTGTTTGGAGTCAAATGCTTACAGTCACCATGCAGTAAGGCAAGCAGAAAGCAGTAGAGAAATGAGAGAGCACTAAGAAGGGAAGGATAGGAACAGGGAAGAGGAGAGTAGGAAATAATTTTTCGTTCCTTTCCCACTTTTCTTTTTGGTGTTCAAAGTCAAAATGGCACAACTAAAATTCTATTCTATTTCATGCCATGCCATGCCATTCCATCTTATTCCATGCTTCCCCATTCCACTGCGTGCACTGTGTGCGGAGGGTAAAGATGAGAGAGAAACGATAAAAGATTTCCTTGTGGAATCGACAATAATTGGTTTCTTTCGTGGAGTGTAACGAAATGTGCCTTTGCTCTTCTCCATCCATACACATTACACATACATATTGTCCTCTCTCTTCATTTTCTTTCAAATTCGTTTTAGTTTCCGCCTTTCTTGTAGTTGTCGTTGTGCTAGTGTTTGGGATGCTCCTCTTCCTGCATTCCACTTATACCCTGTCTTGTTTTCTCTCTCGTTTTCTCATTTGGAATCGGATTCGCATCCTGATTCCCGTCGCATGTCATAGCACTCACACCAACTGAAAATGGATTGCAAAAGCAAAAACATTCTATGGTATAGTATATGGTATGAACCATAATGAAGGGCACGCTACCTAAACTTTTCAATGTGCTTTCTCCTCCTCATTCTTATTTCACCAAATTTTATTTTTAGACAGGATTTTAGACATTCGAGAGACTCTGAATCATATAAATGAGTTAAAGGATCAAAGTGCTTTTACTCTTAAAAACTTTCATTTAACTTGACTTTGATTTTCGCCGTACGCCAATTGCTTCATTATCTCGTTCATGAACAAAAAATCATATTTATGTGAGCATAAATGTTTTTTAGGTTAAGTAAAGTAAAGGTAAAGTTATTTTTTTGATTTTGTTGCGGGCAAAATACTAACAAATTGTAATTTTTTTTCTCTTTTATGTTCCTTCTATTGACCGGACGTCCTGTTTAATCCAAATCGTCACATTTTTCTACTTTGGACTAATCTTTGGGATTTTGTAACACTATTTACAAAACTAAAGGTATGTACCCCAATTTTAATCACGTTTGTCATAATACTTTAGTTGGTATTTTTGTCATAAATAGAATATATGAAAAAATAAAGCCATTTTTCAAACGTAAATTACAGAAATTAGGCTTAAACCAAAGTTGTAATTATACTATGGGTTTGATTGACCTTAAAAAACAAACCTTAGCAAACCTTAAAATTATACCAAAATTAGAAGTTTCCCCAGGTTATCTATCTCTTTTCTAGTAAAATTTCTTCGAGTTTTTGTCCACCTGAGCCGTACACGACCAAATAACCATTAAAAATAAAGTTCAAGACGTTTACTTGACGGCTGTTTTATTTTATTTCTCTTTTTGACGCCGCTTCCGCTCCAAAGAGAAAGACGGCTGTGCTCACTCAAATTGTTGTTGTCTTTGTCATTTCCTGGTTTATTTTATCCGTATTTACACTTTACCTTGAACCTACGTATACGTAATTCTACGTAGTTGAGCTGCATTGTAAAGTGATCTCGTGTCATGTGTGAAGTGTGAGTAAAGTGAGAAAGGTAAAGGAGCCGGGAATGGAGAAATGTGTAAGTATGCATGGTGAATACTGGAGACTGGAAGAAAGAAAAAAATCGAGAGTTTGACTTGAGGGGCAAATGTAAACATAAAAAGGTTAGAATTGCGCGTCTTGCCGTTAGGATCTCTATTTAGAGACAACGGCAACGACAACAAACAGCAGGAACAAAAACAACACCAACAGTTTATACTTGGATGAAAGACAAGACAAGGCAAGGCAAGACATGTAAAAAAATAATGGAGAAAGGGGAAAGGAAGAGAGGAGACGCCAGTGTAATCGTGAGTCTAGAGTCGACAACTTAATGTTCTCATCCCGATGCAATCTAAGACTCTATCGAAATAAATATGCAGACAAATAGCACTTGGAGGCGATTGTCATGGCCTTTGCCGTAGCCATAGCCATAGAAGAAGCGATAGCGCTGGCAATAGTGAAAGCAATAGCAACAGCAATAGCGATAGAAATAAAAATAGCCGTGGCGTCGACAAACAAACAAGACAACGAAATACAGCCATAGTGAAAGTAATCGCAATTGCATATATGACTATGGCAACGGCAGCGGTGGTGGCCATAGAGGAAAGTGTAAAGAAAAACGTCTTCGTCTTATGTTTCATCTCTTTGTACAACAGCTACATACATACATAGTTGACTAGATATTCAGAACCGACGAGTCAATGCTGGAAATGGAGTGCGGAAGAGAGACTTGAGCGTATACCTATACGACTGCTTTTATCACTTTAATGTGTACTGTGCATACTTGTATGTTCATATAAATAAATATATGCTGGATATTGCAGTGAGCCATGAGCAAGGAACAGTTGGCACGTTTGTCTTGTATTTTTTCCAGCCTCTAACAATTTATTCCGCTCTGTCGTTTAAAAACAAAGTTTTGAACTGCCTTTCACTTTTACTCTTACCCAAATTTTTGTAAAGATGGAGGAGAGGAGTAACTCCTTGTAAGACCATACAAGGAGTTTACAACTCAACTAAATTTGAGGAGCTATCAATAATTTAGCTCGCTTACGTTACATTTACACGGAGTATTGTTAGATGGCTCCTTTTCTACTTTACTTTCACTTTTATTTTCACACATCTGGACGAAATGAAACAACTTTGTTCTTTATTACACTTCCACTCTAAACTAAAAGGTTTGCTTTCTTACACTCCGGTTTTCTTCTGCTAAACGGATTGTTGAGTTGGCTGCCATGTTTATATGTATGCCCGCGTTGAATTTAAATGGGCAAAAATATGGTGTCCTACAACTGGGATGCTGCATTGTAGATTTTGTTGTTTTGTGAAATTCAGCCCTATTTCTCCTTATCTTTGCAAATCTACCCAATTTATCTCTGTAGTTTATCATGGACTCTTGAACATGATTTTCCAGCTCGTGAGAAAACACAGGAAGAAGACAGAGGAGACTTTACTGTGTTAAATTTGACTGAGTTGCTCTGGCATGTTTGTCTCAGTTTTTGTTGCTGTCAGCTTGGAAATTCGGGACTTCCGTCAAATTGCATCACTTTGGCAGCAGGAAGCTGAGGCGGATGTTGATGCTGACTCTAAATCTTGTGATGGCGCTAAAGCTGATGCTGTTGTTGGGCGCGAGTCTAAAAGATAATAATTATGAGACTGGGGCTCATTTGCATTTGTCAAACAGTAGATGAGTGATGTATAGACGAGGAGGAGCAGATAAAGCGCGAGGCTGGGATATTATCTAATGATTGGTGAGAGTAATTAGTCAGTCTGTGCCAAGGAGAAGGCAAATATTTCTACTTCGATCCTCTCAGTCATCAATTCCAGCATCCTCCAGCTAGTCCATCCCAACCAACAACATACAGATCTGTATGTATGTATGTATATATGTACAATGTAAATACATACATCTGTCTACTTACACTTCCGCCTCTTCTTAATCACAATCAAATTTCACAAGCCGCCGCCGCCGCCAACTCGATTCCAGTTGTTTGTTCCTTTCGGTATGGTATATGGTATCTATGATTTTGCATTTGCGTTAACGTTTTCAAAATTCAACTCCAGCTCAAACTTTATGGATATTCCGGCTCACTTGACAAAACCTTCCGACGCTTTCTCCCCGTTCTTTTACTTTCCCTTAAATGGCCGTCTTCTTGCAACTTGTGTATATAGGGAAGATTTTGTTAGGCGGATATTTCCCTAATATTATATAATATCAAAGGGTGTTCCTTGTTCGTGTTCAGTGTTCAGGTAGTTGAAATCAAATACATGTTGAATATCTATCCATACTTATTTGGCTTGGCTTGCTTTGGATTTGACTCAGAAGAGCCGGCCTCTTGAATGAGATAAGAGAAGAGCGGTTAATTTGATGTTCAAGTTCCAAGATTCGAAATGTAGATAAAACTTTCGACTCATTTTCTTCTTCCCCTTCTTCTTCTGAAATGAACGAATGAAGAAATCTGAATCTGCGGAAATTGTGATAGGCTATTCGATCCAGCTGCATGCATACATACAACAATTTTCTTTAAATATTTGTATGCGAATCCTGGGGCAAATGGTGAAAACTATGTACGAGGACAGCGAAAACCAAAACCTAGGCGACAAATACATGGTGGAAAGAGTGCAGAGAAACATAGAGAATAAAAGAGTAGGGTAAAATGGTGGTGGTACATAGCAGGGAAAATGTGAGGAAATTATTACCGTTAGTATGAGGCCATACTTTAGCCGCAACCACTTAAGAGAATCTTCAAGAAAAGTCCACAGTCTCTTGGCTTAGCCAGGCTTGACTTAACTCGACTCGTACACAAGTACGAGTGTAGGTTGTAGAGACTAGAGACTATGTATGTATGTACGTATATAGTAAAAGTGAAGAAATGAGAGCCAGGACCAACAAGAAGAGAACTTCCAAGGCCTGACGATGAGTAGCTTAGTGGCTAATTTCCTATAGCTTTCTCTTTTCTTCTTTGTCCTCTCGTCTAGATATCATAAGTATCATCTCACTCTCGTACTTCTAGTGTGTACTTTACTTGCAGCTTGCTGGAGATGGATGAAAGCGGATATATATACACACTTGGTAGAAAGAATAGAGTCATGTACATGTTGTGCTGAAGGAGAAGAAAGAAAGAAAAGAGACGACGACGACTTGAGATTATCGCTCTCGTGGAATTCGTCACTTAACTAGACTAAAGTAAGAGAAAGCCAACTGCACCCCTTTGCCTTGCCTTCCCATGGCTTGGTTTCGTTTGGTTTGCCTCTCTCTCTTTTTTTGCTAAAGTTAAGTAAAGTAAAGTAAAGTGCAGAATGGTAGTAGTAGTAGTAGTAAAGTAGTGAGATGCTTTTCATTTCCTATGGAAATAGAAAGTGAGAGAGAGCTACGGAGGAAAGGCATCGTGTCTTCGTATGGGCAAAGCTTTTGTGCATTTTGTCGTTTTCTCCCGTTCTCTTGCTCTCTCCAGTTGTCTGCGCTTCTCATCTGTGTACATATTTCTAATTCCTAATGAAACGTCGTCCTATTCATTTTACTCTTATCGTTCTTGAGGCCCTTCTGTGTCTACGGTCTACGCTACATCTTTCAAGAAGAAAGTTTGTGTGCATTTCCTAGTTTATTGACGTCGTTTCCTTTCCACCTTATTCTCGCGTTTTTATTCTTCCTTTTATTTTTTTTCTTTCTTTCTTTTCCTTTCGCTTCCTTGCTTTTACCCATTCCCTTCCCATTCTATCTGCTTGTGTCTATCTTATTTTCTTTTCTCTGTTCTATTCTAATTCCCGTCTTTCTTCCGCTTAAGAGACCATGGAGAAGGGAAAGTCTCCGGAGTAAATTGTGCATACATACAACACAATATGTATATGTATATGCAGATACTCTAGACATACTTGACTTTTATTCAACTATTCAATGGTCGGCATTTGTGTTCTTTCGTCTGTCTCGGAATTTGAATTTGAATCTGAATGAAAATTAATATGCAAATTCAGTCAGACAAACAAACAAGAGTAAGTACATACAACGATATGCATACAAGTGCAGTAGTGACAAGAATAAGAATACAAGGCCGATTTAGCTGGAAGCTTTGGGGGAAAATGCAAAGTTGTCTGCATACAAAATAAAGTAAGAAACAATAAGCTCTTCTTCTTTTAAGAGAAACAGCAAATACAGAGATGCAGATGCACGATTCCTAAATGCTCTCGTTTTCCAACAAAAATTGAAGTTAAAAGGGCCAATGAAATTATCTTGGAGAACGGGGGGAAGCTACATCCATGGTGCAAACACATTCATTATGGGCAAAAAAGGCTAAATATGTTTCACACTGTAGATGCAACTGTGTCCACTTCATTGTCTTTACTGATTAGTCTAACGCCGCGTCTAATTTATGTCAACAAGCTTTTGCAGCTTGCCATATGCTACCCAAAAATATTCTTGTTTTCCTGATCTTGTTTCGTTTTCACAAAAATTCGACGCCTTATTTTATAACTAACCCGGTTGGAAGATGTGAGGACTCCTAGAAGATGAAAATGGTTAATTTCAATTCGAATCGGAATCTTAATCCGAGAAAAAACTGTACGCACGCATCTGGAATGGCGTGGTATGGAATCTAATGGTGATACGGCGGTAGCCTCGTGTAATTACCTCATTTCTCATGCACATGGTGTTTATTCAATAACAAATGACTTTCCCTAATTCTTCCCACCTTTTCTTTTCTACAATATTTACAGAAGAAATAAAGAAAAAGCTGCTGCAGGTTTTCTCTATCTTTGTCCCTTGACGACAGTAAAAAAAACTTTTTACCAAAATTTAAATTCAAAAACAGAGGGTTTCCTTGCATGTATATTGTGTATCCGCATAATTTTAAAGGACGACTCTGAAGAATTCTAACCAAACAGCAAAGAAATTATGTGTACAAAAAGGGTTGGGGAGAAGAGTAAAATAAATGAGAGGGATTTTAAGCTGCTGAGAGTAGTTTAAGAGTAGTTCTGCTGCTGCTGGTTCTCTATAAATGTGAATGTGAACAAACTGTGTGTGTGTTTGTACAGTACAATATTTGTGAGTGTGAGCTGAATGAACTTTTTTATCTTGTGTAAATTTATGTTAGCTAATGTCTATCTGTGTGCATATGTATTCATACAGTGTACTTGCCTAATAGCCGTATTCCTAGTCCTAGATTAGACTGCTTTTTACCAAACAAGGAGACATTTTCCCTATGCCAATGCTTTCTCTTCCTTTCTCCTCAATGGCTTTCTTTGCATTTGTTTGCTTGCCTATGTATGCAGCATTACTTTGGCTTGGCTTCTATGTTTTCCACTGCTTTTGCTCTAACTCTCACTCCCGCTTTTGCTTGTGCCTTTGCACTTTCACTTTGAGGCCGCTTTAGTTTAGTCTACTTCTGTCTACTTTCTCTCTCTAATTCACTGCAATGAGGCGTGCTTCGCATCTTTAAGAAGATTGATTTTCTATTTCTTCTCAAGTCTCAAGTTTCGCTCGTTTTCCTCTGTATGTACATATAAGATATTTGTACGATACATGGTACATATTTTGAAGAAGCTGCAACTCCTAGATATTCCAACCAGCAATGTACATTGTACATACATCTTGTAATATACATGTGTAGGTATTTAGTTCCTTGTCAAAGGAGAGTATTAGAAAAGGCATTAGCATTACCATTAGCATTAGTGAACGAAGGTTGTGTGTGTATGTGTAAAATAAAGAGAAAGAAAATACCCGGGTGTGTTCGCGTATGTATGAATATAATGTGTATGAAGAAACAGAGAAAGAACGAAGGAGAACAAGAAAGAGAGAGAAACGGTCGGGATAATGGATAATAGGCGTGCAAATAATTGCATCCTTTTCCTTAGCCTTGCGTAAATAAACCTTCTCCCTGTTCAGATTCCCAATTCTCAGTCCTTGCTCCGCATCCACTAGCCAAAACCATGTGTGTAGTGCGTATGCATGTACATGCATATGTATATGCTTGCGTTATATATTTAGTGGATGCAGGCGTAGTTTTCTCTCCCTATTGTCACTACCGCCTTATTATGTGTGGAGTCTGTTCTTTGTCTGCTCTAGTCTATGTACTTGACTCAAGTCTGTCTACGCACATTGAGCAGTGAAAGTGACTGGCAAAAACTTCCATTCATGCATACAGTGGCTAACACAAAGATATCGTGTTTTGGTTCTTCCGACTTCAAATCTATGTACAGCCTACAAAAAGCGTACCAGAATGTTGTGCTTTAGATATGTTGTGTAGAATTCGATTCTAAACAGATTATGTCTCTTTCATTTTTTGGCTAACTGGCCATATAGCAGGTCAGGAGGTCAATATGTAAACGATAGTCGGAATTTTACGTGCCAAAAAGATATCGCGTTTCCAGTTTTTTATGTTTCTCGGTCTATAACAACCCGGGTGATTTTTTCCGGGTTTTGTCAAGTACATTTTTAAATTCATTGTAGTTTTTGCTGTATGATAGAGTCCAAGATCGTTGGATTCCGTCAACCCAGTCCTGAGAAACATGGGGTTGTCGAAAGGCTTTCTACTCCGTTCATATACATTAGAAATTGTGTCAGCGCTAAGAACAATGTACCCTCAGCTATGATCCTGATGACCTCAGATGTTGTCATTAGAGTATATGAGACTTCAATATATGGGTAATATCCCCGGTTGATACGAACAATGTGGGATGAAGGGTTCAAGAGAAAAATATGGGAGCAACTTTGAT
>JAQIVE010004230.1:0-14946 GCA_034698285.1 Sminthurinus bimaculatus | reverse complement strand
ATCCATCTCATTGGACCAAGTCGAAATTCCGACGGGAACATCGAAAACAGGGTGCGTTCATTCTCGCCCCAGATCACCGTACTGTATACTTACAACTTCAGAACTATCAATATTTTCGAAACACGCACACAAAATGCCTAAATTTACTGACTTTAAAGCTCCGCACATGTTGTTACACCAGTAAAAGTAAATGGTAAAAAATACAAAGTAGGATAAACAACATAAATAAAACATACTTTGCACTCCTGACATTCGAAAGTCTAATCGATTAGGCAAGTAGCACTTGAAGTCAGATGTATCGTAGCGAGGGCCAATAACAGCGGGATGGTCGGCATAGTTTATGCTTTTGATTATCTCTATCCGATCTCTTCGATCCGTGAGAGTTGCTACAACTGTTGTTCCTGGTTCATTGGTAGTAGACTCCTCACCCGGAAGGAGTTTTCGGATCTCTACCACGGATTGAGGTTCTCGGATTTTCATCGCATTTAATTCTATACAGATTATAGAAGACAACACGAAAGAAATGATGTACATGTAGTAAGTAGTAAATAGTGAGCTATTTATTGCCCCAAATCGTATATGCATTATATAAAGAAGCTATTTAATAAATATTTAATAAAATCAAATTATATAATTGGCTTCATATGACATATGACACAAGATAAATATGCACAAAGCTATTTTAGCTACTGAAATTTATAGGATAGAATAAAAATATTTATTTTACCATCACAAAGTTTCCGTTTGATGACTCCATTAAGATACACAGTTCCTCTTGAAGCAGGTTTATAAGCGCAAAAAATTCCATTTAGAAGCTTCCATGCTTCTGGGGCTGCTTTAATACTTGTAACTGGCATGTTTCCAGAGTCTGATATGCAGTCGTATTTAACCTGGCCTGGATGTGGACAATAGCTATAATACTTGAGGATGTATCCTGTTAGCAGGGTGCAAGGTCGAGAATTCTCTGGTAATCTATTATTGAGTCTCCACTTCACAAATTTCAACAGTTAATTTGAAGCCTGAAAGTAAAATTTTAGTCAATGACATGAATTATAAATTTACAACTTTACTTTTGCTTTTCACGTCCTAACATTGAACATCTAATATCTAAAATTAACGATATATACTTTTGTTTCAGTTTCACTATACCGTGCAGGGTGCAAGATAAATACATATGAATTTAAAATCATTCAAAATAAAATACATGGAATGATAAATGCTTGCTATTACAAAGGCTTTTCTACGAGTTAAGAATTTTGTTCACAATTTTTTATTTTTTTCAACATTTCAGATCACTTTTACAGTATGTAAAATAAAAATAATTCCAGGAAAATAGGGTAAAGTAAATGTAAGAAATCCTAAAAAGTTTAAATTAGGCAAAACTAATTACGACAGACAAAAAAAAGTAACTTAATTATAAAGTATTAAATAACAATTAGTAACTTGCAGTTTTTGCATTGGTAACTTTTCAATAGTTGAGAAGATGTTCTAATTCCTACATAAAATAGATTTTATAACATAAAATAATATAATGTATGCAACTTTGTTTGTTGCTTTCCAACATATTATTCAGTTCCATGTAATTATAACTTGGCGTATTTACATTACCCAGTACATACTAAATACTAAATACATAGTAAAATCAGTAAAGATGCACATATTATTATATTTCATATTTTGACTTAGTTTCATTCTAGTTTCAATTTATACAGTGCATCTATGCCCAACAGAACCTAATGAAAGTTATATAGTTTTAGAGAGACTATAACGCAATCTTAAACAAAATGACTACAATAATTTATAGCGTTGCAATGTTTTGTAGGTCCTATACTTATAGTATTACAGTAGCTTTACATTTTGAGCAACAGATTCGCATTCACTACTTCTTTTTGTTAGGTGGCTATAGGTCAACTTTTGTATTGATGACCATAAAAGTTGAGGAATATTACATAATACATAATATTGTTTGTCAAAGTAAAACTTTTCTAGAAAACAATACACATGTCGTTGAAGCAATTGATTGGAAAACCTTTTTACCATAATATTACTCTTTACACGTCTGATGTAATATTACATAATATAACTGAATGACTACAAGGTACGGGAATTTTGTCTACTGTATGTATTTACAATATTTTTATTTTACTTATTTTATATTATTAAAAATATCATACTTTAGAAACTAGAGTATTATAACAAATTATAACAACTATTATATCTTTCATTATAATGATATTATTATAGAATAGTAAGAATTTTCGTTTTTATAGCATGGAATTGAAGAATCGTAGTACATATTAAGTATGTACATCATATGAACGTCATATAATATTACGTATGTATATTATTGGAAATGGAATCGCCGTGGACTACATAAATCTATTATAAATTTTTTAAAACTTGATAGCTTATAACTTTCAATTTTAACAAGTGTTTAACAAATTTTATGCGGCTACTAGGAAATTAAAACCTTCCTTAGCAGGCTAATTCTGAATCGATTCTATAGAAAGAACATATCCTTTAATAGCCAAAACTCCACGACATTTTACATGTACTTGGTAACGGAGAGCCCATTTTGTATCGAACTTTGCTGGTTTTCCATCAGACCCGCCTACAAGAGTTTGTAACGGCTTGACCAATGTCTCCAACTTATCTTCAGGTAAAATATCTAGACATTAAGAAAAAAGGCATACTTTATTTTTAACTGCGTCTCAATGACCCTGGAGATTCCAACGTGAAATGAGAGTATTGAGCCATATTAAATAACAGCTGAATATAAACTCCATCCAGAGCATAAATTTAAACTTTAAATACAACATACAACTAAAATTGAAATTAGATGAAAAGTAAAGAATATCAAAGAAAAGGAGTTATAAACGTGTATATATATATATATGCAGATAATATCAGTATTGGTTCTTACTTATAGGATCACTGTGAGTCAAAAGTTGGATGTCATGCTCTTTACAAAATCCAGCTAGTTCAGGAGGAACGACACAACAAGAGGCCAAATTTATTTGTACAATACTTGGTTTTACTGTGGCCCATTCATAGACTTGGATAAAGAGCTGAGGATCCACATCACAAAGGCCAATCATTTTCACCAAACCAGTTTTAACCGTGCCTTCTAAAACTGTCCACACATTTTGAACATGTTCCAGGGTCAAACGAGAAGCTTCTGACTGTCCCGCAAAAGATATAACTAGCGTGTCCAAATATTCCACCGACGCATTCTTTAAGCCTAAGATAGAAATTGGTCATATTATATTACCACGAAAAAGATAATACAGACCTGTATATTATGAGTAATAAAAATTATTATTCTCTATTGGCATATAAAATGTTTAAACAGAAAATTCTTTATCACCTTGCTGAATTGCAGATAGAATGTCATTTGCGGGGGCGGAATAGAGGAATATTTTTACAGTGACTTTTAATTCGGAGCGATTTTCTCCAACTTCGTTGCTTCCACTTGTGGAACTTACGATCTACGGGTAATCACAACAGTAAGTACTTTAAATTTAGCATAATATTATTTTATACTTTTTGTAGTATTTTGAAGATGATAAACGGGAATACATAGTAAGTACACAGCTTTCTGCTTCAAAAACTCACCTCAGCGTAGTTTCCATTTGTGAAAGCACTTGCTTCAATTTCTTTCTGCTGTTGTTCAAGGCATGATTTGAGACTTTCGTACAACTGGGAATGGAAAAAATTCAAGGTATTTTTTACCATTCAAGTTGTCAAATTGTAATTTGTGTATATATTTTTCAAGGTGATGTACTTGAAACTTGTGTGTACAATATTATTGTAGAGTATAGTACTTAATAGTATAAATCATCTAAGAGGCATGATGTGTCCTGAAGTATAAAAATGTGATCTTCTTTCTTATTTTACCCATTCTATTTAGTACTTAGATGATTTACACATGTATGCTTTTAGTTTATTAAAAATCTAACCTTTTGTATGAGCATGAAACTGAAACTACTACATAAATACTAAAAAATACTAACGATTATAGAGAAACTTCAAAAACAGTAATACTACTATGAATAATAAAGGTAAATATAAATATTTCTCACTTCTTCGGGAGCTGTTTCGTTTCCTTTCCTCCAGGTACTTGTTTTACTTAGAATGTTTCCAGGTGATACAATGATTTCCCGACTTTGCATCTTTGAACGAATTTTACTCACGACCGACCCTGACTTCCTGGTTCGACGATGGGAGGGATCCGAAACGGAGATACTTTGATGTCGATAGTGTGGGGGCGGTATATCATACGTGAATTCAAAGTCCTCTTCTTGTAATGAGAACCCCCTTTGCCGGGATGGTGGTGGTAAAAAAGTATACGCTCTCCTGGCCATTTCACAATAAAAGAAAGGACAATAACACTACAATTAGTTTTTACGTAAATGAGTGAAGCAACAATAAAATGGTAGATTAGTAGGAGACCACCGAAAACTTTATGAAAGCACTTTATATCAGTTTCTAATCAATAACCAATAACAATCCAATGCAGGTGGAGACTTGGAACAAGAAAAACAAGATAAAGGAGCTGAATTGACTCTTTCCTAACTTGTTAAAAATATTTTTATGATCCCAAAAATATCTTTAGTACCACGAAGTACAAAATTATCAATTTGCAACCTTCAAAAATGCTTTGAAAAAATTTATCTCCCCTATTTCAAATGACAAGGAATAAAACTAAAATCAATCAGTATATTATAATAAAAGATTTTGGAAATCGAATTTTGATATTTAACTACATGGCTTTTGTTTTTCTCTATCAGCACAATAAGCAGACACCCGTGGAAGACAAGAGTTGGCTTGGGATTGTGATAGAAAGTTTTACAAAAATGAGACATTTACGTCTCAATTCCACCATGTCATAATGTTTATTTGTGCTTATACACCCTCACCCTTTTTTGCTTCATAACTTAATAACATAATACATAATACCTACTTATCCTATAATCAAAAAGATAATATTGACTCTAAATGCAGTTTAGCTATTTTTGTTTTCCATGTATGTGACTTGTTCCCAATAATGCGTAGAGAAAGTTCATAAGATGACGAGTCTAGGAAAACTACAAACTATACACCAAGTATATTGCATAGAAACATTTGTGTTTGTATTTAGTTTGTATCGTATCGATTCATGTTCAATATTTTTTATGGTCCTAGGCTAGGATTTTTGTCGTCTTGCTATACAAGCAATATTGATAAAAATTGAGAACATAATTATTATTTCCCTTGCTCCCTACTAAAATAGTAAATGAATAATGTATTTCATGAATCTAGATACCTCTTACGAGATGATTTCCTTTTTTTACTTCTGCATAAATACCTACTTTAAAGATAAAATAGGCTAGAACATTATTTTCTTCGTTCCTCTTATACAAGTTATGTATAAAGTTTACATGAATAACTAATCTTAGTTATAATCTCAAGTCAATAGACTACACGGCAGTTATTTTGGTCCATGCCTGCTTTTCACTGCTAATCACCAATAACAGTACACCAATCAATCTATTTTCGTACAATTTTGTTTAAAAATAGATTTTTGTATCAAAATTAGTGTGATAAAAAATAATATTAAATAGGAAGGAATTGAATAATATTTATGCTTTACAATAATTATACAATATTTGACGTGGAAAACTTCCTTCGCATGTACGTACAAAAGTTTTGGATCCAACTAAATGGGATTTACGACTCCACTCATTTTCAATATACTAACAAACTATCAACTTTAGATTATGTGAATCATCAAGGAAGAGAGATACATTTTTTATAACCTATTACTACTGCGTAAGTAAGTATGTATAAAGCATAGATATGCAAAGATGTTGAATACTGTTTAGCACAGCCTCACATTAATAGAAAAGGAAACTCTAAATAATAAATAATTAGATATCGGTCGCCTAGAAAGGAAATTCCGCAAGTCTGCAATGATAAATGATAGAGTTATCAAACTGTCGTAACCACAGCCAGTTTTAATTTTCTTTGAGTTACGATGTTTTAAAACATGACTAAGGTACAAAAGTGCGAGCTTTTGATGTCAAGCTTTCTGCTATTTTAGAATCCCAAATACCAAATACGTTACATTCTACAATTTTGAAAGTATACGACCTTTTAATACTGCACGATTTCTGTATTCAGAAGTACAAAATTTCTTTTCTAAACGATCGATATTACATATTATTATGCATTTGATTAAATTATACACGAGTCAACTAGATTTATCGCACATTTATCGCAATCACACACTAGAGATGAGACCTTATCTTTCTCTTGCTCTCAAAAAAAGAGTCCTTGTCATTAAGATTTTGGGCATGAGAATCCTTGAACTTATAATAGGACGTCAAAAAATATTCTCTAACTATAGTTACATGATTGCACGTCATTTAAAATTCAACATATAACCGCTATGTGTATTAAATTCTACCAAATATAACGCAACTTTTTATGCTCATCAAAAGTATTGAATTATTTCTCTGATGTTTCTCGTTTCCTTATTTAAGAATTTTATCAGAATCGGAACATGATGAAAAGAAACACACCAGAAGCTAACATAACATGCTATAACTACAGCTTCAGCTGTCGCTGTCACTCACTGTTGTTTGTATCAAATATCAAATCTTGATAATAATATGATCGATTCCGAGTTTACATTTTAATTTTTAACAAACAATACTTATAGACGCACGTGTACAGTCTATATTCGCTTGCAATGCCTAATCTGTATAATCCATATTCCATATGACATGTAGAACTCATACTTATTCCTACACGACAATTACTTCAACACGCAAATTGCATATCATTAAAATAAATATCAACAAATGCGTTGTTTCAAAAATAATGTAATACATAATATTATAACTCTGACTAGGTGTATTTTTAAGAATACGCTCACAAAACTGCAAACCCATTCATTTTACACAATGTAAAACTGTAATGTGCAATCAAATCAATACATAGTATCAAGCTCTTATTTGGACAATTCAACATTTACTGGAAACTGCATGATAATATTATACTTCCTCATCTAAAAAAATTGCCGATAAAGGTGTGTACAACGTTTATGAAGGTCAAAACCTCCGTTATGACCTTTTGGATAAACACAAAAAAGTTTGATTCCCATCTTATAAATTTGGACTTCCATAATATCAACTAACTACATTAAATTCTTGTTGATACAGGTCTCTACAAGGTTTTGGAAAAACAGGAGCAAAATTCTTTTAGATTCAGGGAAAGAAATGTAACAATAATTCATAAATGCATTTAAAATGTAACCGTACTTAATTATTATAAGCAATAAGTAGTAAGTATGTAATTGATTATGTATGGTTAATTTGTGTCATACCTTTAACAGTGTGTGAGGTCTGATGAACTATTATAGAATGTAGTTTTATCTGACTGAACTCTGGACTCTGGACAATAGTTTATAATTTGTAATAATTATTGTTAAACTTTTGAAGCGGCACTGTGTATTTACAATTTACATACAAAATACAAACAACGGCAACTTTAAATATGAAATACGGGTTTATGATGATACAAAATACAAAATGTAAAATGTAATGAGCAATGAGCAACGAGACGACTTGCTGTACTTGTTACACTTGCAATTTTAATTTGCAAACTAATGCTCTGGAAATATTATGATGTCAATGATGACGAAATTTCGAGGACAATGTATAATAATATTGATTTTGCACAGTATACGGACATAAATACAGTATTATAGTCAAGTATTTTCCATTCGCAATTCACAATTTGTGCAAATAAGTATGTACACCACACAAACACACTACACACGGATCTTTAATCGAAATGCCAAAGTACACACACAAGTCTATAGTCACAATGATATTGCAAAAAACCCACTGATTACAATTTATTAACTGTAGAGAAGAAATACTTTGTACATTTTTTATTAAGTTATGATTACTGTAATTAAATCATTAAATCTTAACTTTAAAAATTGATTTTGTAGATTTTACTTTTTACAAAACTTTTTACTCGATTTTTTTCTCATGCCGAAAGTTTTGAATCCTGCGACTATGTTGAGGAATCAAGGAATCTCTCGATATTCAATATCGTTCTCAACAATACTTACAATAATAAATTATTGAAAAAGACAAAACGTTTTTCGAAACATACTTACACATTTAGATAAATACAAAGCATAAAAAATTATCCATGAAAATAATTGAATACATAATTATTAATTATTTATATGTAGCTATATCAATGTCAGAGGGTCACACAGCTGCTACTTTGTTCGTAAAATCACGCCAGTTTCTATGATGGATCCCGTCCCTTTGTAATAACTGGAAAAGGGGGTCTGCTGGAGACGAGATGGACACTTCCCTTTTGTTCCTCAGGCTATCGTCGTCAGGGCTGGATAAGTGGAGGGGATTTACATAGTTCGCCTGGCGACTCTCAATACTGTGAACATTGACACCTCGGAAGTCACTGCGCTTCTTTCGGAATTCAACTTCCGCCTCTCCAGGTTCACCCGCATCTTCCTCGACATTTTCCTCAATGGCCGCCGCTTCCACTCCCCCCTCACTTGGTTTCATTTGGAAGGGGAAGGGTAGCACGAATCTTTTTATCCTAGATGCCTTATCAGAATCTCCCCCCTCTGGATCCGGGTCAGGATCTGGAACGACGGCTCGTTTCTCCAGAGGATGCCGTTGAAAAGCCCTGTTTACGTGAATCCGATTACGCTGATGCTCCGCAAAGTCTTCGGCGTCGATCAAAAATCGGGTGCAGAAAACTAAATGAACATTTTACACATGATTAAATATTCTTCACCTTCACGTTGTAATTAATCCTTAATCTCAAGTCTCAAGTTTATTTTTCCTCGCACTGTTTTTCACACACAGATAGAAGTTTAATCCATATGTACATAATAGTTATATATTTTTGTACGTTGGATGTTAGATTTATTTACCATTTTCTATGACTAGTAGAAGCTCTAAAACAACAAGAAGCTCCTTGAGATCCATCAGAGTTTGCAAGATAAATTGTTGTATTTTGTAACAATAACTAAATGCTAAAAAATACTATTCACCAATTAAATGTAAAAAGGTTTCAAATAATGTTTCTTGATCGTTGAAATAAAGGCGCCCATCCACGAACCTTATACTAATATACAGTAATCACAATTAATATCAATCAAAACAGCAATAAAACGACGAGAATGAAAACATTAAGGAAAATTGCTGCTTACTCTTTTCTTCATTTCTCCACACACACAATAATATAATTACTTACACACTACACGTTATAAATGGGGAATGACGCACAACAATATTATTGCTAATTATTTTTAGCAATTTAACTAAAATCAAGTGAAAATAGTAAACCTCGCTAAAATTTGTTCCTTCATTTTTGGTTGAATGTTGAAGGGAGGACTACCGATAAAAAATGGCGAATGCTGTTGAACCACCATTAATTTATCAACAATTAAATGAAAACCACTATTCCGGTGACCGACTACTTTACACTAATGTGTAGTTATTTTATTTGCTTGTTATATTATGAAAAAATATGCTGAAAAAAAATCATCAGATGCTATTTTGAAGACAAAATAAATAAAAAAATACTTGAAATGCAAATAAAAAGTATTCATTTTCATTCAACATTCATTTTTTTATTGTCTTAACAGTCATTCAGTATTATCATTATTATTACACATTTAAAAGTTCATATATAATATTATGCATTTATATTTTAATCTATCAAGATGAGAGGACTAATGTAACCGAGCGTTAGGTAAGTTTGGATAGACCATACCGGGAAAAACTGGGAAATTAGGGTGATGGAAATTCTGGAAATTTCCATTATTTTCCCAAACTGCCTGTCGTCTTTGTCGTTGTGTCGGGGATCGGCGAGCTCGATGTGCAAAACTGTTCCAGGCCGCGGCTGCCGCTGCCCGTCTTCGTCGAAGGGCTAGGGGTTGAGCTGGATACCTTGGAGAGAAGGCCATTCTAGGGACTCGGGGGGCTGCGGGGAAGCCCTGGAAACTGGGAAAGTTGTTGTACGCCATGGACTGACGCCTTTGACGTTGACCCGCAAGCTTCTGGAGAACGCTGGCTCGTTCAATCTCCAGTGCCCGGACTTTCTCCTGTAGTTCCCGCTCAATTTGAAGGGCGGTGGGACGGGGTGGGCTGACTTGGGCCAGCATTCTTTCAACCTTGGAAAGGCGCTCAATGAGTTGTCCATGCTCCAACTTTAAGCGAGTAATCTCCACGTCCCGGAGTCGAAGCTGTCTCTCATACTCCTGTCGCTCCTGCAAACTCAGGCCGGATCTCATGGCCGCATAAATATCCTCCTGGGAGGCCTTGACCCGATACACTTGCTCCGACTTGAAGATGGGGTCATCCGAAGAAATGTACTGATTTTCTTGATGGGGTGCAGCAACGATGGAACCCGCTCTCGAAATGTGAGGACTGTCTCCAGGTCGGGAGTTGTCCTGGAACTCCTCGTCAAACTTGGTGTATTTCGGGGCGACCTTTCCAAAATTTTCATCGCCGCTCTCCAGCCCCGCGAGGACATTGTCATTATTATTGTTGCTTATTATGGGGGTCAAAGGTGAGTTGTCTTTTGATGCCTCCAGATCAATCACGTCGATCTTTGAAGGATTCGACTTCGTTGCTGGAGTAAAACTGAGAGTGTACTCTGACACGGATTCCGATTTTACCGAAGGGGAGGCCGGCAACTGGGATTCCTGACCTTGGCTACTGGAGGAAGGCGTTACTTGAGAAACCTCCACAGATTTTGACCCCGGGCTTTGGTCACTGACCTTGGCATTGGTGTCCTTGGTAGTTTTGACTGCTAAAGTATCCGGCTGTGGGATTGAACTGGAGCTAGAAGGAAGCTGGGATGGCGTTTCCGCGGCGTCGGCGGCCGCTACAGCATTTGGCAACTCTTTTTTCTTTTCTTCCTCTTTCTTCAAAGGTACTTCCGGCGCAGATTTTACAACACTGGAGTCCAACACAGGACTTTCACCTTGTTCAGCGGCGTCGGCCGCTGCTTGAGCGGACACCTCGACATCCTTGGAAAATATTCCTGGAAAAAAATTTCAAGTTTTTATCCAGAATTCAGAAAATGACTGAACGATTTTTTTAAAATTTATGGCATAAAAATTTCAAGGATTTCTTTTTTACCCGGAGTCGACAAGGACAGCTGGAGAAAAACGACTGAGAGGAGAGTCACTCCAAGTCTCGGAGTAACCATGATGCTACTTTCTCTGGGTTTTCAATCTATGAAAATGTGCATGAAAATGAAAAGAGCTACAGCCTCACTTTATAAAATGTGAGGGAGCAACTGACGATGAGAATAATTAATATTTAGCTATAGTGACCAAGTTGACAACAACAATGCAATGAGAAAATTCGCCCCCTTCGCCCACGGTATACTGTGTAACTGCAAAGTTATTAAACTTTGTTGATAATTAACGTAATAAATCATTAACAAATTGGTGGATGCTTCTCGCACACTCTCTTTTTTTAATTGCTATATTATCTAAAGGATGATACATACATATATATACATAATAATGTGCTACTAGACGAGTAGAAAATTGAACTTTATTGCACTTTTTTATTGACTTGACTTTCTTAAATGAATCAAACAATGAACATGAATAAACTGGCATTTGTATTTCTTAAATGCTATTTATTATACAATTATTCTGGTTATTGCCAAGAACTGCACGAATTGCACGGCATTAAAAATACTTTTTTGAAAATACAAAAATAGTTTTTTCAAAAAAATTATTGTGTAAATACATGGATGAATTTTAATTTTTTGAGGTATTTAAAAATCTTAAGGATCAAGTAAATAATGTAGCGCTAATATTGACTATATTTTACAACATCATTTTTTTTATTTAAATTAAAAAGTAAAAACAACAAACTTACTTAATTAACGACAAGTTAAAAAATAAAAACAAGAGAATTAACACAACAAACTAATACAATAAAAACAGGCGACAACAACTCTGACTCATTTAGTACCGTATTAAAAAACCCCCTCGTCAGGTTGTCAATGTTTGGTGACGGACACTGGATACCTGGGCAAACTGTACTTGAGTCGAGGTCCAATATTAATCTTGGCCAGTCTCCGATCCTTTCCCCCTCCTTTGAAGTGCGACAGCCATTTCATGGTCCAACTGTCGTAGCCACGCTCATCTTCCGCGTTCATCTCGCTCAAAATGTTCACGTCTTCCAGCTTTTGCAGGTCCTTGAGTATTATCCAATTTCTTTCCCGATCTTCTTTCTTCAAATTGCCGATGCCCTCGATCCACTTTGTTATTTGCCAACTTTTATCTTTGTCTTTTTGTCCGATTTTTCTTTTCAGTCTTTTAAGGGGGGTAGCATCAGCACTTAATTTTTCCCCGGTAGATGGCGTCAAGGTCCAGGGGTCCCTCGACATTGGGGATGGTAAAGTGTCTGGAGGTAGTTTAGCTCCTATTTTGAAATAAAATATGAACCATGTATTATGTATTACACATAATTATGAGGAACTTTCATGTAATTAGCTAAAATATTTAGCATATTCAGGCAAGTTTGTTACCTTTTGAAAAGCCGGTCAAAAAACTACAAATTGTAAAGAAGAAAAAGGCAAAATGCTTTGAAAATTTTATCACTATCCACATTTTTCACAAAAACCGGTATGTATGCATATTTAGCCTGTAACTTGTGATAGAGGGTTGGCTAATTTTGAGAAAAATGATGATTGTTTTTGCCTCATTACGTCGATTCATGTTGTTAATGAGCCAAAAGCTATTGTGCCATTATGTAATTAGTCATTATAATTATGATTTTTAATTTGAGGACAATGAACTAGTGTAAAAATGGTGAACTTTACAGGCTGCTATTTATCATAAGATAGAAGGTGTCGAAATGAGTGCGTAGAAATACCCTTAATTTTCATACTTATGTAGGAGAACTACAGTAAAAAATGGTTTGATTTTTTAATTTGATTGTATTTGCAGGAAATGTTCTTTATTGAAGTACTTTTTTGTTTGACGAGGTAAAAAAATCGACAAAAACCATCAATAATCATTAGGTTAAACTTTTTATCACAAAAAATAATCTACATTTACATACCTTTTTTAAATATGATTAGATTGCTGGTGATACTTTTTAGAAAAAAAATTAACTGGTCTGTTAAAATATCTACAGTATTGAAGAACGCTTGTGAACAATAATTAATTGTAAAAGAAATCCGAGGCGACTGCCACTTGACAAATGTCCGAACTGAGGAGTAAAAGATCCTTGACCTGTTCAAATGTCCGTCTCCTCTTCTTAAAGTCCCAAGGAGCCGTTTCATAAACACGGAGACTGTCCGCCAAATTCCTCATTTGTATTGACAGTACTCTAATTGACTCCAATGTTGTTCCTGTGGACACCCCCTCTTGTCTTGCTTCTCGATCCGCTGCGTCCTTTATGTGAATCGCCATTATCTTAAAATTACAAGGAAAATAGTCACGTTTAGAAATTTTTTACAAGCAAGGTTTTAACATGTTGTATTTTAGAACCAGAGAGGCGACAAAAACTAACCCCGTAGAGAAATTGTCCAACAGGTGACAAGAATTGGTTTTCCAGTTTAGAGTCCGGGGTCACAACTTTCTTTCGAGATGCTCAGTATTTTAATGAATAGTGCAGGACAAAACGGCGGTTTATATACAGGTTGGAAGTATGGTGAGAATATTGAGGAATGTGATTGCCTGCTGTCATTTTAGGCAAAAAGAAGCCCTTTTTTGACCCTTAATTAATTTCGTACATATATGTAATAGTAAAAATAGTACATAAAAGTATGCAAGGAGGATTAAGGATTAATGAGTTTGGATTACCCTTTGTTTTTACAAATCGCATATGGGAAAATGTGTAATCTAATATGCATAATAATATTGTATGAGCAGCCTTTTCAAACTTTTAATCCCCTTTTACCTTTTATCAATTTGTCATTCGTGTCATATTAAAAGGATGAACTGAAAACTGAACCCTAGAAATTACATTTTATTTGTAATAGTACCTATAACGCTGAATTGGATTAAAATTAAGTATTTTAAAAAATGTTTAATATTATAAGATCACAAATCCGATGAGTTTGTACATATTTTGCTGTTGTAGAATCAGGTGCTAAATGCTTATAAACATATATATACTACATACACATAGATACAAAGACCAAGGGTGAAGGTAAGAAAGAACTCACGTAGACACTGAACGGTTACAACAAAAGAGTACAAATCATTGCAGTTGCGAGAAGAAACGTGAAGCGCTGTTCTCACTCAAATCAAATGTTGCACATCGTGATAACATTTGTACTGAGGCATGTTCGATCTATGTAATGACGTTATTTTAAAATTTCGTAAATTGTAAATTCTAGAGTCCGTTACTCTTTGATCTGTAGAGGTCGCATAGTTTTTCGATGAAATAGGGAAAATAGCTGCAAATTAGCTTGACCTCTACAAGTCAAACGGCCAAAGATAGAGGATCACTTCCTCCATGAAAAATGGCCAAAATTTAATGCTCTTTCTTGCCATTGCCTTGAAAAATATGTGGCGCGAAAATTTGAAACCGTAAAATTGACCTTCAATATTCAAAAAATTGTCATTTCATCATTTTTGATCCGATTTAAAAAACCTCGACGGTTCTGAAACCAAAAAAAACTAAATTTTAATGACAAAAATTGATGCTTCACTCTGAAATCCGGGTTTTTCTGGTAGTTTACCCAGGTAATTTTCAGAAACCCGGGGAAATTCTTTTAGCAAAGACAAAACCTGTAGGGCATGCGATTAGCTTTCAGAATTGCTAACACACATTCAAATCGGGTGGGGGGTTCTTGAAATATGAAGGCAAACGTAAACTCTCTTGCAAAGTTTCTCATGACCTTTGACCTCTTTGAGCCCCATGTAAA
>JAQIVE010004229.1:0-14948 GCA_034698285.1 Sminthurinus bimaculatus | reverse complement strand
TTCCGAAAATCTTCGATGAGCCCCGTAACTAAATTATTGTCGTGTTAATTTTACATTACGTTAATGTATAAATTTAACATGCTGTAAGCTTGCGACACAAAAACACAGAGCTTGGATTCTAGATTGTTGAGATACTAAAAATGCAGAGGCTCGTTTGTTGATGATAAGTACTTGTAATGTTATGTAAATAATGGCATGTGTAATTTGTAAACAACTTGATGTGTATCTGTAGACCCTTCTTCAATTTTGGAGATACAAATTATGGGAATGGAAGAAAGTCATGCAGGACTATGAAACTTGGCACGATGGTATATCACATTTTGATGTTGGACCTGACGGTTTCGTGTTTAAAATCACAGTTGATAAGGTACAAAAAATTTCTAAATTAGATATCATCATGTAATAGATGTTGGATGGCCTTCAATTTGGCTTGAGACTTTTATGGTTCGTAAAAAAAGATGCTTTGTTTTTATGCAAGAAACTACTTCACCATTTTTAAAGTAAATTGTGAGTAGCCCGCAGGGCTTCCTAAAATTTTAGAGGAAGGTTTATGATCACTTTTTCAATCCTCTAACATTGTTTGCGTGAAAATATAATCCAAAATTGAAAATTGCATTGTATTCTAATGCAAATCAATTTAATTTTGATAAACCCGTGGTAATTATGTGAGTTGACACACAAAAGAGAGGAAAAAGTGAGTGCTGAGTCTGCTTGTTAATCCTTTAAAACCTTTTTTTCTGTTTCTCTCTCCCTCTCGTTAAATAAAAGTCCGTGTCAATCGTTTTTCCGAAAGTCTAAAGCCAGATTCTAGATGTATCTGTAATAACATTTGTACTGTTTTTGCATATTTTGTAATTGGAGGCTACAGCTTTAGAAAAACTTCGAATTATTTTCTTTGAAATAACCAGAAGTTTTTCTGAATCTTTAGTCTTCATTTGTTTTCGTTCAACATTTCTGGTATTACACATTTCATAAAACATGTTTTTGTATTTAAAACAATTTTTTTTTGTTGTTTTTAGATGGAGGAAGAACGAAATATAGAAAAGACTTCAGCGTTAGATCGATTAATGAAGTTAAAACACAAGTCAGTCGCTCAGAATTTTCCTTAAATATATAACTAAGAATTTATTTTCAAGAATACACTTCTCAAGTATTTACACATCAATTTATCCTTACTGTACTTTAAAGAATTAAATACGTAAATACATAACTATGATGTATAAGTGATGTATTTCAATGCCGCAATATGCTCATTTCCGAAATATATGGTCAAAAGAAAAAGAATTATGGAATAATAATTATTTATAAACGATATAATATTATACATGCATGCTGTTAGTGGTTAGTGAGATTTTATTCTTAAAAAGGCGAAAGTTGTGCTAGTACGTAGGAATCGAGAAAAAATGCCGGATAATATAATATGTACGAAATAACAATGTTTAACTCAATAGGTAGATATTTACAAAATGTATGTAAATGTATTGTTGATAACTTTTGAGAATTATATAATACTTATCCACAGATAGATACATGTACAATGTATGTAATTTGTAATTTATAACACGTACATATTCTACATACAGAAGATTGTATGCAAAATGAAGAGAGGTATATAATTTTCTTTACTCCCCTTTTATTGTCATAAACTATTACGTAGCTCAAATTTAAGGTTTTTTATGTACTTGTATTATTTTCTTCCAGAAATTCGTATTGTAGTATAAATTTTAGTAGTATACAGTATATATTTTATTTTACTATCAACTATTACTATTACTTATATTATACTATTACAAACATCGCACACTCGTTTGTTTTTATGATAATCATGATATGAGAGATTGCCATAAACTATTGCAAGAGTATTACTGTCACATTATATTCATTATAATATGTTCCATGTTAAAAAATTTGTGCGCAGTTATTTAATAGCATATAGGTAACCATTTAAGTTCCTTTATTATTTTACATAATATACTTATTACTTATATTATTATACAGTTTCGAATCAAATCAAGAGGTATAAGAAAGACACAAGTCCAGCACACTGTATGTAGTTTGTAGGCATTAATGGTTGACTTTAAACTTTAAATACTTCAATGGCAATTAGATATAGATACTAAAAAACCGTATCTTACGAAATGCCAAACATGTAGAAAAAAAAGTATACACATACCTATATAAAAGTGCTATAAAATAGAAGTCGTATATCGTCATAATAGCCACATTCAGAATGTAAGAGAGAGATAGAGAGTGTGTAGATTGTGTGAGAGTGAGACGAGACATCCGTAATCGCAGATCGTATGGCTGGTAGTTGCCCGAGGCTTGAAAACTTTTGAAAAAAGCCAAAGTTGGGAAATTTTCAAGTACTTTTTCGTTGGAGTCAAGTTGGTTGAGGTTTTGTCATGTATGCAGGAAAATGAGAGAGAGAGAGAGAGAGAGCGAGAAAGAGGGAGATTTGTTTGGTGATTATTGAATAGAAGATGTACATTATAAATTGTATTATAAAGCTCATATATGTATGTACTGATAGTCAGAACAGAATACATAATATATATGTACATACATATTATTATGATATTATAATATGTTCGAGGTAGAATGAAAGATTGGTGCGAATACACTTACTTACTTACACATACGCGAGTTTTACACAAATATACAACGACGAGTAGAAGTAGGAGGAGAAGAGGGAGGAAGAGAGAATGAAGAGATGATAATGACATACTCCAAGTCAGGAAATTAAAGATGAGTATGATTAGAGAAAAATGGGTAGCTTCTCGTCGTCGTCGTCGTTCCCGAGTAGGGTAGACTAGACTAGACTAGACGAGGACTTTTTTCCCTCCCCTCCGTTTCTACCCTTTTCCCCCACTCTTTTTCTATTATAAATTGCACACTCATACTCACACTTATGTGTACTCTCTCTCCTTCCTTATGTCATATTGACTACTGACTTTTCCCCTTCTTTCACTCATGCACTTATATAATATTATCGTATAGGTACATAGTTTATGCATGAAGTTCGATGTTTAGTATAATATTATTATTATATACGGACATGGGCAGCTATATGCATACTGCGTGTACTTTTATATGGTTACTTCAACTTTCTCTAAAGAAAACCTTATTTTAAGTTGCATAATATGCAGCTGTACTGTAAGCAAGAGCTTTAGCCCGTTATAAAAAGTTGGTTCATGTAATTATTAAAGTAGAAGCGATTATTATTAGTAATAAATAATTAGTAATAAAATGGCAGATCAAGTGCTAAAACTTATGTAATAAGCAAATATTACCCCCTATTAAAATAGTTTATGACCCTTGATTGGACTTTTTCTGTCGCAGACGTATGTAATTTAATTTCAAACTCGGAACTTTGAATATATATATAAGTTTCAAGTTCTCTTCTTGAAATTCTGTCTAAATTGGTACTAACTAGAAAAGTATATATTAGTAGTAATATCAATATTGTTTCCAAAGATTAACAAGTTTGAGGAAAATCTAATGCGCACTTACCAGTCCAAAATATTTTTGAAAACAGATTACACAAATAATATAATATGCCAATATATTTTCATTAAAAATTTTTTTCCTTCGCCAAGTGGATTGAAAACGAATAAATTGAAGACGAAAACGAAGAAATTTAGCTCGAACCAAGAACCGAGTGCATACATACATAATGAATAATGAACGAATGCCGAAAGTGAAAGTGCCGTTTTATTTACATGTAATATTTCTCAAATCTTTCTCAAATCCCCCTGCTACTATCAACCAAACTTACTAATCTAGATACTCAATCAAGCACACCTTCATTCTACTATATTTTATGTAAAAGAAAAAAGTCCCTCTGTAAAAATGAATGAAGACATTTTATTCTTGAAATAAAAGTATGATTTTCGTTAATACATACAAACAATTGTTTACAAGATTCATTCCTTGTTATTTCCGCAGCATACGCGTCTTAATACTTAATATCTGTACATAGTAATTTCTATACTTCTATCAGTAAATGAAGTAAAAAATAAAAAATGACAATAATATGTCTTACGTTTTTAGTTTTAGTTCTAGTACTTCCAAAATCGTCAGAGACAAAAGATCAAAGCGAAGGTGTTTGTCAATTGTCAAGTTAATCAAAATTTTTCCATTCAGCTAATGGTGGCTGGTGACGCTTCAAACCGTAAAATTCTCCAAGCAGCAAAAATGTCAAAACACTTTCAAATAAAGTGATAGAATTGTCTTGAGTCGTCAAAAGTGAAGGTTTTAATTAAACAAAGTATGTGTAGCGTGTACGTGTAGTATGTGTAACATGACAAAAATTGAGAAAGAGGTAAATAATACCTATGCATTGTATAATAAACAGCAATAAAAATAAGTACATGTGTATGTTGGCTCTCTTGTAAAACTTTGTCCTTGGCTATAATCTTACTTTAGAATTAGATACATGTATAATACAACACATAGGCTACAGGGTGAAATTGATTGACGAATTTTACCCGGAGGGAACGATTTCGGAACCAATTTAAAAGTTATGGACACAAATACATCTATGAAACATGTACTCATACTTATAGCTCCACTAGCTGTCTAGTGTTGAGCTGGAATGTGTCCCAGTCATTTTCATTTTATTCCAATCCAACTCCACAAGGCTCAACTTAAACTTCAACTTGCTCCTCATTTCTCCGTCATAGTGGCAAAAGTTGTGTGATGGGAGATTGAAGAGAGAGATACATATTATACATGTACTTACAACTTATCTGTATCTATACATAATACATATAATATTATTATAGGTATAGCTATAGAAAGAGGGCCGAGGGAAAAACTAGATGAAATGAAACATTAGTTGAAACATGTACCAAAAGATATATTACATTATTACACTGTGTATGTTTGTCTATGTATGTATGTATCATGTATTTTTATATCTCTGTATAGATAATAGATAGATGTAGGAAAATACACAGAGGACGCGATGCTGGTTGATTCGCCTGCCACTTTTACCGATCATACACACACAGAAATACAGACAGACGCCTGCCGACTCCCGACAGTACGACTACGAGTACGACCAGGACTTGACACTTGACTTCATCATCATTCCCGGATTTTTATAGCCCTCTTGAAAAGAAGTAAAAAACATGGAGAGAAAAACGCAGTCAAGTACTCGTACATACATATGTATTATACCTATACACTATACACCTATATGCATATTGTGTATGCTCATTCCCAAATGTATCCAAGTATGTACAACAGTCCATTAGATAAAATGATACAAACTCAAACTCAACCCAGTCAACTTTACCTCCAGCTCGTATCTCTAGATAGTAGATATATATATCTATCTATATATTTAGTGTGAAGTATAAAATAGCATGTGAATCGTAATCGCCATCATTTTCACTTTTCCATTTCCCTTTACATTTTTGCAGTAGCTCTCCGCTCCTTCTTCTGCTTCTATACTTTTAGATACTACTCCTCCTCAATGTGATTATGTGATGTGGCAAAGCACATGCTGTGAAAACTCCACGAGCGTCTTTCCTTCACTTTTCAATTCACTTTCAACCAACTTGAGCTGACAGACAGACACAGAAACAGAAAAAATAAAGACGGAAGGAGACGAACCAAGAACCAAGCAAAAAAAAGCAACAGAGTATATTCTATTCTATTCTATTCCATACCAGGCCTCGCCATTTCATTTCATTCTTCCATATTCAATTTAACCTTGAAAAGAAACGGCAATATGTACGTAGTACATATATACGTACATTATTACATTAGTTTGTCCTTTCCCTTTTATTACACAACAAAATATGTATGTAGATAGATACAACTTTCTGGGGTATTATGATGGAATTTTCTCCAACTCCTTCGTTTATCCTATCCAAAATGTGTAGAAAGTGGAAAATAGAAAAGTAAACCAAAAGAAAACATCTCCGTATATATTCTTGCACGTATAAAATACCTACATGCATGCATTTTTTTGTTGTGTGTCAGCACTGTCGTTTTATTCAAACTTTTTTCGCTGTAATAAAAAAATGTGCAAAGAGATCTCATCAGGATCAACACGAGGTTTTAAATTAAAGTCTTGTTAAAACTTTAATTTAGATTTTCCAGGATCAACTACAACTTTATTTTTTACTCTCAACAACTGTATCATGTACTCATGTACTTTATAAAAAATAAGATACGTGTAAGATGATTAAGTTGTTGGAAAATTTGATAAAAATTGAATGAGGAATTATTATCATAAAATTTTGTAAAATCTTTAAACTTGTACACAAAGTCACGGTACATCTTATTGTATACAGGATTATTTAGTGAGATTATTATCATTATTACAAACATTGTTATATTATTAGTCAAAGATCAAGAACTCGTTCATATTATGTATATCTACCGTAATTTTATGCACAGGGTTGCAAGATGAGATGCAGATGATCTTTCAATGGAGAATAATAGAGAACATAGGGATACATACATGATACATATTGTTATTATTATTATCATCATGAGCATCATGGTCTAGTTGATCCTGTTCCGTCTCCTTTTCTTTTTCTTGAGTTGACTCCTCAGACTTTTGAGACTTGATCTTGTGAATAGTAGTGAACAAAGTATTTTCCAGAAGCACGTACGCCCAAGTTTCCCAAAATGAGGAGTAAAAGAAGAAAAAGAGAGAGAAAACTCATTACTTTGTCACCTTCACTTTGTGTCACGAGTTATGGAAATTGTGTGTTGGGAATTCACGGGGGAAGACGTTAGAAATCTACATACATCCTATCCCATTATTATATTATCCTACATCTTTTCTACTCTATAATATATATATTATACATAATACAATATATATTATAAATATATTTATATAAGTACACAAGAAGTACAACTGTGTATATTATACTTCATGCTCATCTTCTTGTCCTGTGTATAGAGTATAGACGAAAGAGGCAAAAAAATCTTAAAAGTTCAGCTCACTCTCCAAGTCGTCAACTCTCGGCTCTCAACTCTCAACTATATGGAAGAAAAAAGTCGGAGAGGGCTGCAACTTTTTTGCACACAACTCTTGAGAAAATATACAATGTACAATAATATACATACAAAATACAAAAGTACATACACACACTACACACTTTCAAAACTGAAAATAAAATATGAACTTGTCTCACTTTGCCTTTTGCTATTTTGTCTCTCTCTCTCTTTCTGTTTCTCTCTGAGACGGAGCTGACGGTTCGGCTGACGCGTTTTTCAGCTCATTCCATGACGACCAAGACGAAGGACGAAGACAGGAGAAGAAGATGAAAAAAACTAGACAGATCCATGCATACTCACACAGTACACGAGTTGACGAAAGAAAGGATAAAATAAGAGTGCATGTGGATGGCGGATGAATTTTAACGATGGTTTATGTTTTATTTTCTGCACATTTTTTCCGCATCTTTTCCCCATGGAACGGATGACAAAAACTGGAAGATAGTCAAAGTGTATATGTTTAGTGTTTAGATAGAGCCCAGTATAAATATGTATAATGTATATAAAGTTTGTAGCATAGCTAATAATTCCAAGAATTTCTAGTTATTTTTATCGTTATCTCGACATTTTACGCAGATTTTTCCCCGGTGGTCTCCATCAACAACCAGCAGGATATGATGATATGATAATGATAATTTTATTAATTGACTGGATACGAAATTCTTCTTTTTTCTCCCGTACGATTCACATTTACTTCAAGTATAAAAATGTATACTGCCTCCATTTTTTCGATGATAATGATATTATTATGTATACGTAGGACTTGTTTATTTTCCATTAGTTTCCCATTTTCTCCGTGTCCCGTAAGTAAGTAAGCATAGAAAAAAGTAATAAAGTAAATAATCATCGTAATTATTAAGGGACCCGCGTGGGCGGAACAAGAAGACAACATTTAAAACCTTCCAAATAACTGTACATATGCGCAAAAATGTCCTGATGGGAAAAAGTTTGCAAGTTTAAGAATTTTAAAACCAGGTTGAAATCCTGTTCCGAGAATCATTATCATCAAATGTATTATTATTATTGTGATTTCTGCGTCACATAATATTTTAATTAAACCTTCCTACGCAAATTTTGAGTAGGTACGTTAAGTAAATACGAAACTTTCACTGAAGTTGCTTGAGAAAAATATCTTGTTGTTACTCGAATTTTGTAACCTTTTATCGTTTTCGTTCACCGGCTCGCCCACCCTTCCCCGTTGAATATCTTGATTCTGGCTCTGATTCCTTGTCACGAGCCTGTGCACTGTGCATAGAAATTAGAAATTGGTTCAAAAGGTAAATTATCGTCTGATTATCAGCATTTGTCGTGTAAAATCCGTCCATATAAAAGCATACGATCCAATGATTTAATCCTCACCATAATTTAACAGATACGTGCATGCATAAATGTCCTTTCTTTAATCGCCTTTTCTTCTCGGGCAACTTTCTACCGTCGTTTTATCTCCGTATACAATTTTCCAAATGCTTCCCATTTAAATGGGCAAACCTATTGTATGGATAGATGGTTTACAATTCACGTGATATCAAGTGAGCGACAAAATCCTCAATTCAATATAGCGACCGTGGAAGATGTATGAAGGAATGTTCGTTTTCCGCCCCAAATCCTCGAGCCGACTTTGAAATTCATGTCAATGAAGGAATGGATAATATGTAGGATGAGTGAATGAAGGCGGAGAAAGTACATATGAGAGACAACATTTTGCTCATGGCGGAAGCTCAAGTCAGATCTAAGCAAACCAAACCATGGCCATGGCCATAGCCATAGAATAGCTATCCAAACGAAACTAAAACTAGCCAGCCTCCTTTTCATTCTTATCCACAATGTTCCCTTTGAAGCTCCAGGCTCCATCTTTTCTTTTATTCTCGTCCGCGCTCCACTGACAGTCAATACTCAATCCTCAATTCAATATCATATCAATAGATAGATACACCTCTATGTATGTATAATGTAAGTCTGTATATAAACAGGACTATCAAAAGGAAACGGGAGAAATCCCATCTTCTCTGAGTTGAGTTGACTCGTCAGCAAAAACCACGATCGACCTTAAATAAAAAAGAGGACCAGTAGAAGCAAAAAGGTATTTGGCCATACTCATACAGATAAAATGATGTCTTAGACTAGATGACCAAAAGACTAGATTGCCGTGTCCAAACTACGGTGGAAAATTAATGACAATCTTATGGAAAAAATTACACGCTTGTTCCCGAACAGATTGGAATTTAAACGCATGTAAGCGCCAGTCAGTAACAGCAAAATTTAAGTTTAAATTCAGTTTACTTACATCATAACTATAAATAATGCAAATTGAAAAATTGCGAATTTCGCCCCTGTTTGCGTTTTGAGAATGGGAGAAAGTCAGAGGGGGAATAGAATAGACGACACAAAAAAACCGCGGATCGAAAGTCCGCAAAACTGGCCGACAAGACGGGAAAACTGATAAGAGGAAAAGGCGGAGGAGCCGTGAAGATGTGAGATTATTATTATTATTAGTATTTTCATATCCTATTTCTCCCTGCTGACGATGGAAAAATGAAATGGAGTATGAAGAAATGGAAAAAGAAGCTGCCGGGCTTTCTTTCCTATGTATGTACGCACAGGCTATCCCATCATTCCATTCCATTCTTTCCGTCATACAAGAGCCGAAGCCGGAACCGCAGCTTAAACTCAAACTGAAAACCTTAAACTAAAAATCAAACTCCATCTGTTTATGGGACGAGATTCAGATTCAAACTGAAATTGAAATCAAAGCTCAACTGTCCAGTTTTCCACCAAAATTGCCGTTTCCAGCAAAAGTTGACTGTTCAAATTTAAAAAAACTGGGCATTTTCCCTTAAAATGGCAGGGAGAAAAAACATCCCCAATCTTCAATGAGTACGACTTTCTCCAAATTTTTATTTCCCTCAAAATAAACAGAAAACTTTAGTTTTGTTTGTATAGACTAGTATCATGTATAGACTGTCCACAAAAAAGAGGCGGGAGAAAGTGTAATAAACCGACAAACCGAGCCGACAATGCGTCTACGGTAAATAAAGAATAAAGGAGCGCGAGTCGGACGGTCAACAGATTTAAAGATTTGGGATGGACCGCCGAATTTTTATTATGCTCTTGATGCTGTCTTTTTTTCCCAACAAATACCTTGGTACACTGCATACTGCACACTCTTGTAAAGAAGAGAGTCAGAAAGAGCCGAGAGAGTGAGTGCAAGTAATAAAAATTCTTTAGAAACCCACGAGCCATAGAAGCTGTAAATACTTTTGGAATCTCTCAAGATTGGCGATGAGTGAGGCGCGGAGTCAGTCCGTCGTTCATTCACTTCCACTTTCTCCTTGGCTTTCACTTTTACTTTCGCTCTCCCTTTGGCTTGGCTCTCTCCATTCTCCATGTCGACTGCCCTTCTCAACCATCCATTGCATTGACCATCTTTTCGACGCACTCCCAATATAGAAATATCCCGATATCATAAATACGTATAAAGACACTCTTATGTCTTATACATACTGATACGTATCTTGCTCTTGAGTTTTGTTCGACGTCTTGCACATGTTTTCCCGGCGTATTATCGCGTATCATCATCATCATCCTCATGCTTACACACAGGGTGAAATAAAGGGAGAGCCATGAATAGATTTATCTTTTCTTCCGTTCTTTCCCTTCCCTTTTGCTTTTGCTTATACATAAGACGGATCAAGTGAAAGTCAGGCTGAAAGAGGGAGTGAATGGAGAAAGTATAAAAGAAATATATAGAGTAGAATAGAGAGAGTCAGAGAAAACCACACATAGAAAACTTTCACTTTTATTAACTCTCTCTCCCTGCTCCAGTTTCCACCCGTAAATACAAGATTCACGTGCATTTGTAGTGCATGTATGGTATGATATAATAAGACGGGCAGTGTAATGAACGCGGAATTTGAGAGAGATTCTTTGACGACTATTTACCACATATTTTCTATGCCGAGGCAACATCCTTAGAAAATACATATTAGCTGGACTCAACTGGACAAGAAGCAGTCCAAGTTGATTTAGAATGTGAAAACTTGCTCTCATCTCGAATGCCTTCAAATATGTATTCCTGTTATGTATGTATGTGAATCCCATCCCAGCCCATCTCCTCTCATCGCATCGTATTTACGATGAAAGAGTGTTGAGACTTTACGAGAGCAAAACTTTACACTTTATGTGTATTACGAGCAAACATCCACACGAGAAAAAATTGAGGAAACTTTTCCACTCTGTGAAAAATTTGCTGTGCGGCTCTATATTAACTTAACTCCGCTCAGCTCGGCTCTCTAGTATTTAGTCTCTAGTCAAACCAAAATTCTGACGCTAAATAAATAATTAAATGGGTAAATCAGTTTTGCGGGTGAAAAACTGCCAGAAATTAATCAGGAGCGCGGAGACTACCAAAGTTTGAAAAAGAGCCCCATATCAGGTTTACTATATGTATATACATATATATACGCCGGTAATGAAATGAAGAATATTCTACTTGAGAGACTGCAAAAATTTTCAAAAATAGCCAAAATTGGTAAAGAAATGCTGCCACACATTTTAATGCGGTAAAAATCATTGAAGCTCTATATACATATATAATACGTTACAAACTGTTTATATTTATATTGTATCGCTACTCTCTTTCTCCCATTGTTGGGTAAACAGAGCGGAAGAAAAAGAAAGCAAAAACAGTTTTTTTTGCTACAAATAGTCTTCTTCTTGTTCTTCTTCTTGAGCAGATAATTTTGTCGGCGAGGATTTCCCAATTATCTCTGGATAGTTTGCTCCTCTCCTCCCTTTTCTATTATCTTTGCTCGATGGATGGATGGATGAATGGCTTTAGCTCTACTTTTTTCTGCTTCTTCTTGTTCCTTCCGACAATCCATGGAATTTTTCGGATACTCATCCCAGCAATTTATCCTCAATCCTCAAGAAGCCAGACTCGAGATATCTGATATGAGAACAAGAAAAAGAACAGGAACATGAAGAGTCCTCGCCTGGCTTGGCTTGACTCCACTCCGTTTCGATGCCGATGCCAATGCGGAGATAGACTGCCAATGACGGGATCCAGCTGCTCCATCCTCCACTCTACACTGTACACTGTATTTGTGCAATACTTCAAAATACAAGACAGAGAACGAGAAACGAGAGCAAAAACACATAGAGTATACTGATACATACAGTAAAACCTGAAGAGGTGATATAGAAAGTGTCATGGGGCAAGTGATTGATTTTTTCGCCGTTTCTTCCCATCTTCTTCGTCTTCCTCTTTGGTTCTGTTTCTGCAGACTCACGTCCTGCACACAAAAAAGCCAGCTCAATAATAACGCACGTGATTGACACACCCAATAAAATCTAAAGAAGAACCAGCAGAACATGAGTCTTCCTCACTTGTTTCTCCTTGTTCATTCCGTTCATCATTCCATTCCATTCGATTCAATTCGATTCCATGCCATACCATTTGGGTTTTTGTGGGCTATCCCATAGCATAGCATACGATACAAACATTCTCATTCCATCTGATGATTCCAGGCCAAAAAATCCTACACGCGTATACAGTAGGAGTGAATGAGGAGCTCCATTAATGCTCAAGAGAAAAAAAGTCCAAAAACAAGCTGGTCGCCTTTAAAACCATGAGCAGAAGATTCAAACTCAATTCCTTGAATTTAGATGCGCAAATTTATGCAGGAAAAGTTTGCTTGTCTTGGCCAGCTTGACCATTGTCAACGCGGCTTTCTCACACCCACTTACGTATACACGATTTTAACTTGATAGAAAGCCAATCGTGACTTAATTACATTAAAGGCTTATGAAATGGAAAAGCAACAGCGCCGGGCTTCTTTTATCCAATTGTAAAATATCCGAGCACACGCGATTACAAAAGTGTCGTGCATCTCCTGCTTTTTGTTGCAAAACAAGTTGCGTCATTCCTTCCCCTGTAAATGCTCGACTCTAAACATTAAAACTCAGCGTACGCAGACATTATTTTCTACACTTTTTTGGCCTCAAGATAATTTATTATCAAAATAAAAGCGAAATTTTTCATTTTGTTTTCTGAAATTTATAAAAATTAGTTCAAAAGTCATTTCTTGTAAAACAAAGCTATAACATGGGTAGAAAAAACGGATATGTGTTGTTCAACATGATTTTCCTGTACACCCTAAAAATTTCGTACAGTTGAAACGCCGATCAGCTATGCCCTGATCCGCAACTGGTGGACTTGCAGCCCTTTCTGCTAGGTTTGGTGGAACACGAACCTTGTGCCTTTTACTTTATTCAGTATGCCCCCATTTTTGACTATTCTGCGCTCACCTGGCCTTCGATCATCAACTGGGCTGAGCCCACTGATAGCGAAGAGACCAGAAAAACATTTTCTTTGGAGAGTTGGTATGATGTGCGGCCAATTTTAAGGATATCTCAACGAAGGGACCTTCCTTGCTTCATCAGTATAATCCTGCTTTATGCTGGGCTCCTCAATAAGAACGATAATAGTTACCTAATCGTCCATCAATTACATTTATTCCGTCACCTAAATAACATCTACCAACAACAATACGTAAATGCCTTTGATGCTATTCAGAATATCCCCGAATTGTTTCCCATGGCTTTTTTTGTGGTACCGAGGTCGGCAAACAAGACTGTTTTGTTCAGTTTGATGGCCGGTGCTACATTTTCGGGTCCCTCATTTGCCTTAATTTATAACGAAAGCCGATTATGTAAACCTAGGACCTTTCACAAAAGTTTCTTAAACAGTATCTTAACAGGCCTTTATTTATGCCCTGAATGTTTTGGGAAGCCATATTATGAATTTTTTGAGATGACTTTCAAAACACCATCTTCGAGCATGTCAATGTATGTGCAACTTGTCAGATTCCGCGAAAACCTCGTATCGATTCAGAGGATCGAAGTGCCGATTTTTGTGACCAAGAAAGGGGATAGTCGACGCGATTGGAAACATTTTTCGGAATCTCGAAGAACCGGGAAGTCGTTCCAAACACCATTTCATCGCGATAGACCCCACCGTTTGTTAGGGACCGTCAGGTGCTTCATCCTTGGAAAACTGAACGTATCGACCCCGTTTGACCGAAATTCATCTAGAGTGCAGACTTCGAAGAGGACACTGTGGACAGACAACCGGGGTATGAATTATTTCTTGTTGGACAACGATTTTACCGGTTTATAACGGCCCACAACATCCATCGTTTGAGCAAAGGTTCAATAACAACGTATGGCATACCATTTCAGAAAGAGGTCTGGGGCTATCGGGTAGCAGCCGCGGTCCTTACCCCAGTATCTATGATTACGGTGTTCCGACTGGTAGAACGGATCCATGTCGATCCGAAATCCTCTCTCGTTAGAAGATTTCCCTATCAAACCTCGGGTTGTTCTACGTTAGAACACCTTCCAAATGCTATCGTGGAACTGATGATTCTTGTAACAGACGCATTTTTCTGGATTTTTTCCTTGTAAATCGAGCATCTTGACACAGAAATTCCGCCCTTGACCGGTAGTACACTGTACAGTTTGAAGAATACACGGGGGAGCCGATCTTTTAAACGACATTGCCGGACTTTTCTTTTATTTTGGTTGATGATGGGACTGATTCTTACAAATGCGTATAAAGGCATCGTCAAATCAGAGTACAGTGTTCTTTATCCATTTCAAACCAGCTGGAAATGGTGCCGCGAATTTTTAGGAATTGAATATTCCTTATAGGGCCGCTCTACTACAGGGGGTGTCAAAACGGCTTATTTTGTCGCGCAAAAAGAGCTTAAAATTTCGATTTTCTCAGCCAAAATAAGCCGTTTTCGCAAAACAGAATACTTTTTTCAAAAATCCCTTAAACTGTCGACATCTGTTCCGAATTCAACAAAATAAGATCTTTTGGCATAAAAATCCACAACATAGAACATTTTTCGACAAAAATACCT